>JAQGDQ010000097.1:0-167500 GCA_030141605.1 Tubiluchus corallicola
ATTACTGAAATTGCATTTCAGGAATTAACAAAATGGGCCGAGAATCAGAGTACTGCGCCTTCGCCCGATATCCCCGTGGAGGTGAATCAAGCAAAAGGGGAACTGAAAAACCTGCAGGAGAGAATCTCCGATCTTCAACAGACGGGCAAGAAAATTGATGACATTAAGACAAGAGTGGCGCACGTTTCACAGCAAGAATCTGACTCGCATTGGTTTACCATTGTGCAAGATGATTTAGAGAATTTAGGTATATATGTAATTGTATTAAAGTGTGAACAGTTAGTACACTAATCGTCGACTAATGATTAATCATCATAATCGGGTCCGGCGGATTGGGCATAAGAAGAATTGGAAGTTGAACCCGTATATTCAGCATATATTCAAGCACTCCAAGACGTTGTGTGTGTATGCGCCCTAAGTATTGTGGTGCCTACGATTAATTAATCAAAACAGACAATAATTTAAAGCTCATTTGTTTAAAAAAATAGAAGGAAATATGAGTTATGGTTGGTTTTATGTATTTAATTAATTACGTTCTGGTCACGTCTTAAAGTCAAACAGTCAAACGACTACCTGTACTTATTCAGTTTTCTTATTAATAGATGTCAATATGTCATGCATAATATACTGCTTTTAGCGTTAACAGAAACTAGCCTGTCTTAAACAAATATGTTTTCTAGGTTAACATTTTTGATAACTTTCTAATTTGTGTCACATTCATAATTTTATAGCAGCAATTTTGGACTAAGTTGTTTTAATAAGTGCATTTTTTACAATAGTTTGAATATTCTTTGCGTTTATGTTAACAGTATGATAAGCTTGATGTTTTATCTTGTTTAGGTTTTATGTTTTCTTGTTAAATAGGACTGGTTAAGTAACCATTTTGCTGATATTGATTTTTGATTAGTTATGCTAAAAATTGTCAGCATTTACTATGTTTTAATAAAAAATTTTCACTTGGCATGCTCGTATATTTTCAGTATGCTTCTAGAATTATTGCTATCACATAGTTTTGTTTTCTTGGTTTAGATAAAAAGTGGACCGATCTAAAGTCGCCATACGAACACAAGATGAAAACGTTAGAGGAAGTGGTTGCATTCCAGCACGCTCACGGAAAATTATCGACCTGGTTAAACCAGAAAGACAAACTAATGGTTGTCTTGGGATCCATTGCCACTGAACCCAGGCTTATTACTAACCAGATGCAGCAGGTTCAGGTGGGCAAAAAACTGTAGTCTTGCACCTGAAGCAAACTTTTTGCACACTTATAGATAGCATTTTGAACCTAGAATTGTGATGCATATGCATTCTTTTCTTGAAAGAGATGTTTTTAGACCTGTGTACCAACCATGCATGGCTTCATTATTATTGTAGCACACGTTTAGTGACATTTGCAGAAGAGTTTCTTCCTCAAATGGGCTGTGGTTTATTTAATTTTTCTTAGCATGTTGTGATTTATCGAGTAGAGATGCCTGGAATTAATTGACCTGGCAAATAAAACTGTGCCTAGCTAAGAGAACTGCAATTTTCACAATCATAAAACAGAATTTCATAAGTTAATTAGGTTTATGTGGTATCAAGTCTGTAACATTATTTGGCCAAACAATTTGCAGTCTTAGTCATCAGAATTATCAAGTTGCTGTGCTTTGACTAATATGAGAAACCTTAACTACAGAGCTTTGTGGCTTAATGGACCGAGTGTTTAGTTTAATTTTGTAAACTGTCTTCTAGTAGCATCACGACCCTGGTGTTGAAGAGCCTAAACATTTAAATGTCTGTTGGCATGTGTCGGGTGAAACAATGCTACATTAGCAAAGACAAACAAATGAACAGAGTTCTTTTCTTGCTAGGTTTTGCAAGATGAATTCAATGATGCTCAAGTTCTAGTAGATGGTGTAAATGATACAGCTTCAAACATGTTAGAAAATCTAGATCCTGATAGTGAGGAGGCAGAGACTTTTGTAGAAAAGGTAAGCATACTGCAGATAGTTATTGAATTGATTGAACTGTATTGTCTTCCATTATTTTTCTTCACTTAGATTGGGCACATTTTCTTGGCATTATAGTAGTTTGCCCTAGTTCCGTCCTGCAAAATAACCGTGTAGATTTTTTCTTATGGATCAGTATGTATGTGTATGGAGTGTGAATAGGTCTATGAACTGCTGTAAAATTGTGTCTTAAGCCACTTGTGCCGTATTAGAGATATTTTGGGAAAATTTTAATGGTATGAGCAACGTGAGATAGCTAAAAATTGTTTCATCATCGTGACATCTTTTTATGGTACTTGGATGCTGTTGAAGTTAACACCTTTGAAGTGGGAAATAGACAAGTGGTTACAGTGTGTCCTTAGCTATGAGAGTTAAGCAAAGAACGGCCTAGTTAATAAATGACTGGACGAGTTTTGTGGGCAGATTTATCTGTGTTACTGTCTTCAGGTATTTTCCTCATCTATGGAGGACATTTACACATCTGAACACAGCTGAGAAACTTTTGCCAGTTCAGTATTTCATCTTAGACTATTTTCTCAACAATGAAGCTAGATTCCGGTGACGTGACAAAGATTTACCTTAATACAGTACATGTAGTCACTATCTTTTAGTTGTGATTCTAGCTTAGAGAGTCTGAGTATAAAAACCATGTGTAACGAAGTGAGATTTCAGCTGATTCACTTAGTATGAAAAACCACGCAGGGCTGTTATAGGTAATGATTACAGTAACTGAACTGTGTGCTACTAGCTTTCATGTGTTGCAGCTGATGGGAGTCACTAATCATTATTCCGAGTTATCGGAGCGTCTAAGCAAGCGGAAGCAACAGCTGAACAATGCTTACACAATATGCTGTGATTTGCATTCCAACATGCAACAATGTAACGACTGGCTGGTCAACACGAGTGCAAAGATGGACACAATGACAATAGCACCGGCGGCTAATCAGCTCAAAACAGTTCAGGTAGAACAATTCTGCTTCAGAATTTGTTTATGCTGAATTCTTTCCAGCTAGCTCTAGAATTATACTCGGGCCTAATATCAGGACCAAAATTGAGCTAAGTATGAATCGCCACTGTTTGTGTTGAAACTACAAAATGGGGCCTTTGTTGTTTGAATTATATATTTGCATATGACAAACAGCTTACAAAATCAAATAAAAATATTGCTTATTAGAGCAGATTGTAATGGCTAAGCTATGCAAAAATACATGACATACATTTAACTGTAGACATTCAAGTAGCTAACAGTAGCCATTCAGTTTTATGGCTGGCCAAACATGATTGAACAAGCAAACAAACAAGCTCATGAACAACCAAATAAACTGATAATCGAGTAACTGAGCAAAGAAAGAAGCAAGCAAAAATGAATGAATGAATGAATGAGGGTGCATACAGTCAGTTTTCATATAAGTTTGGAAATTTATATCTAACACCATCAGTCTGCATGCAAAATTTGTTGTTTTTGTTTTTCAGATAAGTACGTACATTTAACTTTTTATATATTTAGAGTTTGGAAGTCGAAATTGCTGAAAACAAGACACTTCTCGGAGAGGTAGTAACCAGTTGCAATGAGCTGTGTGATATTTTGAAAGATCCCGTAACAAACAATGAGATAAAGAATAAGCTTTCAGGCTTGCAGAAAGGTTTCGAGGACTTGGAGACTAAAATTGGTGAGTTTTTTATTAGTTTTTCTGATAGCCTTGTTTTGAAAAGTCATGTAATCAATTTATGATAACAATAAATAGAGTCAGCAAGAAGTAATTAAAGACTTGCTGGGTCTTGATTTGTACAGGTAGCATTTATCTGATGTTCTTAAACATATTTCGCTGATGTTCTTAAACATATGTTAATTGCAACACCTACACAGAACCCATTTATTTTTTTGAGTATGCAGAGAAGTTGAACGTCTTTCTTGTTTTGTTGAAAAAAGCTGAAGAGAAGGAGAAACTGCACTGTTTGCTGGAAGAAGGCGAATCGTTTGAAACCGAGTATGAAGAGATGGCGGAGTGGCTGACTCAGCAGCAAGAACTCTTTGGACAGGAGTTGGAGTTGTCTGCAGAGCCAACCAAACTGGAAAAGCAGTTTGATGAACACGAGGTAAACATCTCAGAGAGTCGGCCATCCTAATGAGAACATAAAAATTATAATTGTAATAATTTTTTATGTTTGTAAGTATTTTGATAGTTTGTCATTGTTACTGTTCTTCATATATAGAAAACTTGTGGAATTTGTCATTGTTTAGTAGCAATTTGTCTTAAACTTAGAGTTAGTTCTCTCCATGCTATAAGGGCATAAGGCCAAGACAAATTCTCTGTTTCTAAACACTTGTCTTTTGCCATCCTTTGGCCTTGTTCCGAATCCTCCATTCTGCATGTTTCATCTCTGCTTTCACCGTCCTCCTCCATGTTGTTTTCGATCTCCTCGGGACTGTCTTTCTCCCTTCTGCTGTCCATTGATCTCAGTCTTGCAGTCGATTCCACTTCCCTCCAAAGTACATGTCCATTCCAAGTCAAATTCCTCTTCCAAAACTCATCACTTACAATGTTTATCCATGACCTCTCTGAATCTGTACAACACTTTCACTCTTCGGACAAAAGATAATTTGCATAGAAGATAATTAGTGTAATTAGCTAATTAACGTTCTTTTTATCTTTTATTATTGACAGTTTGCTCACAAGGAAATAGGTGAAAGAGAGGCGCAGTTTGAACACATGTTGAGTCTTGGGCAAGAATTTTTGGAAAAACTGTCACCTGCAGAAAGGAGAATCTATGACCAAAAACTGGCTAAAATGAAGTAAGCTTGAGTTTATTCATTTAAATATTTCACATCACCCTGGTTTTTTACAAAATTGTCAAAAGTGACATTGAGAATAAGTTTGGTCATTTTAAACTTTCTACAATGTTTACTGTCACATCAAATTGGGTAACGTGCTCAAACTGTTTTGACTGTTTGCTTTTTTTATAATGTCTACAGATTTTTGGTACAGTAGTCGCCGCTTATTAGACTCACGGTTAATAGACTCAATTGCTTAAAAGACTCAAAAACTCCTGGAATGGGCCGCTTCTGTTAAAATATACGTAAAAACTATCGGTAATTGACTCAAATAACTTCGCTTAATTGACTCAATATTTTTCCTTCGCGTACTTAAAATAAGACATTTGTATGTGCCGCAAACAGCCTTTCCTACTTTTATGTCATCTTTACTTCCCTCTTGTGCATTATATATGTAGAAACCATCATGTTAAGTACGGTTTTGTTTGTAAACAGGTACGTTTATCATGCGCTAATACGCTAGCATGCAGTCTTGCTTTGAATCTGTTTCCCGCTCACCCACTGCAATTAACCTCGTTACCCAAAGAACTTCTGGAAGCTAAACATTTAATCACTTGTCTAGCGGTTTCCTTTTGAAGCTCTCCATTCAGGCCACATTGCAAATAACCGATGACAAAATCGTCACCATTACAAGGGGGGCCAAGACGAATCTACAGAGGACGACGAAACCACTTGAAAGGCAAACAAGGGCAGCACCATCAACTGCAGCTCATGTATGCCAAGCACCAAGTGTTTTGCGAGAAAACGTGCATCACACAGCAACAGATTTTCAATGATTTTCATTATTTCTACCTTTGGAACAGGAGTGGCCTGTACATGGCGTTTTTGAGTCAGTTAAGCGATTGATTCTGTTAACCGTGAGTCTAAGCAGCACCTGCTGTGTATATGAACATGGACAAGACAATTAGTATCACCGTATTTGAACTTAGAGGATTGTCCTTGATAATGACCTATGTTCTAGTCCTGCCTCAATAGTAACTATGATAAGTAAGTCCTGTTATTGACATTGGACTTGTAGCTTGCAGTAAGCTGGACTTTGTAAAAACTAAATGAACTTCAAAAATGCTTTCAATCTTCATCCTATTGTAGCTTCATTAATGTTAAGCAATGCTGGGGGTAAAGATAGACTTGTAAATCTTCAAGTTTTTAATTTTAGGATTTTTTAATTTTTAGGCAACAAATGAAAGATGTGACGAGACAGGCTGACAAGCAACATGGAAAGCTTGAGAAAACCATTCAAAAGGCTAAAAACTTTCAGAATGCTTGTGACAATCTTGTGCCGTGGATTGAAGAGAGCGAAGAGCGACTAGAGAGCATGAAATGTCGACGTCTCAGCATAAGGGAAAGTGAAAAACTCTTGGAAGATGTGAAGGTAGCAATTTTTATTAAAATTTAGTTGACAGGGAACGTATGGTGGTCAAGTAATTGGCGGTCAAGTAAGCGGCACCTGGTTGCCACTTCAGAGGTTTATAGTTCGAACCCCACCCATGTCGGAATTATTCGTACCATTTACCACTCGAACAGGTTCTGGCTACCTTCCTGAGGTCAGTGATATGAGACCATTGTTCTTCATTAATTGCCATTTTTTCTCGATCTCTTACCTGCCAAATGTTTTACCAACTTGGAAATATTACTTGACACCCTATGCTGCAAATCTGGCCATTTCAAATTGGGGGACATAGAAAAAATTTGAATGACATTCACGTTCCCATATGGTTTGACCATTGTAAACAATCAGAAATGGCAACATATAAGTTTTTTCCAAGATTTTAGAAAATGTTGAACTGCTGTTTGTGTAAAAAATTCTTCTGTGAGTATTCGTTTTACAGCAACCTGACAGATTGTGAATGAAATTGATTTTTCTTTATCAAGCGGTGGCTTTTAACTCATTTCATTTGAATCCTGATTCCAAAATTTTTGTTCAATTGTTTGTTTGGATTTGCTATCCCAGTTTTCATTGTTTAATCTTGTACTTGTTTTTCTCTTAAGAGCTTTCAGAGAGACATCAAGGACAAGTCCGGAAGCGTGGAGAACATGCTTTCCCTAGGAGAAGCTTTCATACGCAGCTGTGATTCTGATGAGGAGGTCATCAAAGAAGCCATGAACGAATTGAAAGACAGGTGGAATAAACTTACAGCAGGTATGGAGTACAAAATATCAGACCGATACAGACGTTGATTCGATTACAGGTCTCAAGATTTGATTCTGAAAAAATTCTGTTCTGCTTAAGTTCGGTTAAACATTATCTTCTCAATTACATGCTGCTTTTATGTAATTTATTGTAGTGGAAGCTAGAATACATGGCATAGAACCTAGCTCACTATGAGTGGTAATTTTCTAAAACCATCTTTGAATTGACAAAAGTGTCTTAACTACAATCTTTTGTTGTATCCTCCTCAGAGATGTGCGGTTATCATATTCTCATTTATCCGCAACTGCACATATCCTCTTCTGGAAAATTCATGTATTTATTTGAAATTTGAACATCCACGTATCAGCAAGAACCACAGAAACGTAGGCAAAAACTAGACTTGCTATGTGTGCCCTATATGTTTTTGTATGAACCTAGGAGTTATAATCACTATTCAACACTAAATCACTAGCTAGACCCCTGCAAAGGAATTTTGCTTGTAAACCCTCGACAGTAATTCACACCATAATGTACATATATCACCCCACCATATCATACCCATCACCCACACCACAATAAAACAAAACAAAACAAACAATTGTATTGAAATTGGGTAAACTGTGTGCAGATAATTGAAAATTTTACCTTACCTATTTGGCTGAAATTTTACATAAAATCTGCGCAAAAAAATTTGCAATTCACATATCCACACACATTTCACCATCTGCAATTCGCAAAACCGCAAAATTAGTGTGGATATTGCAACCGCATGACTGTTAATCTGCTACTTACGCATCTCTTCCTTTAGTGACATAACCAACAGGAGGCAGCATTCTGGTAGACATCTGTCTACTTGCTTTTTCAGTTTTCAGATTTGGCATTGCTTAACTGTCATTGCCAGTCATTCTGCTTAGCTTTTCTGCTCATTATGAATGTCATGTGATTTATAAAGCTGGCATTATGAACTTTAATCTAGAAGGTATCATGAACTTGTAACAATGATACAAACTACATTACTTGTACTGCAGATTGTTTACTCATTAATTGTGCAATTGTTTAGTGTGTATATACTCTTTTCTATGTACTCCAGATGACATAATGATTGTTTGATAGATGGCAGAATATTATAATACAACAAACAGAGCTGGATTATGACCTTTTAGGGCCCTTAGGCTGACGAAATTATGTGTCCCAACCTCAGAGGAGTCACTCTCTAACCCTCCTTCGCCCATCTTGAATATTTTTACTTGTGATGCATTTTCTCGACATTTACATAGCTTGAAGTAAACTTATAGCAAATTCTTTAAATAAACTAGAATAACTATATTTTGTTTGTCAATAAAAATATTCTTGAAGAAATACCACCATTTCACTGTTTATTGCAAACAAAATTAACACATACTAACATGGATTTTTTGCCGAATGTTACAAAAGCTTGAGAGTGACCAAGCTTGAAAGGCCCTAGACTGAGCTACTTGGTTGGTTTTTTTTTTTTTTTTGGTTGTTTTTGTGCTATGTTTAAATACGAGGTAGATTTTTTGCCTGTATAATCGGATGTATTCATGCTTTTTTTATTTTGAATGCACTTAAGTAACTTAAGTCATTACTCAGTGACTGAATATTAAGGTACATGCATTTGAAACTTCTAGCATTCTGCAAAAAGTTAAAATTTGATGTTTATAATACATGCTTCCTAATTGCATTAGCTGGAATAAAATTGCTACCAGGTTTGTAGAGGAAATAACTTTTCTCATGTCTGATTTATATCACGCCAGGTGTAGCAGAAAAGTCGCAAGGTTTCGAAGACCTCCGAAACTGTCTCTGTGACTATGAGGAAAATTTAGCCGAAGTTTCTGGCTCAGTAAACAAATATCTAGGCAAAGTTGAAGGGCTGTCGGTAGACAACGGCCACAAAGATATTAACAATCTGGATAAATTTAGGGTGAGACGATTCTTTGATAATTCTCTGTTTATTATCAATTGCTAGATTTTTTTATGCTAAAAAAAGGACAGTTTTTGGGCTTCAACTGTTTGAGCAAGTATAAAGCTTTCTAATTTTGTTAAAATTTAAGAGAAGTTTTCAGAGTATTTTTAACAAGCAAGCAGGCTGATAGAGATTCAACGCCTCAGATGGACAGACAGACAGATAGACTGAAATTCCAAACTTTGGCTCAAACATCTTTTAAATAATTATCTGAGGTACCACAGTATACCGAGCTTCATATCCACCTCCTCAGATATTTTAGAGGAGATTTTGAAGTCAGAAAAATACCAATTTATAAGTTTTTCGGCCATTGCAAGGTAACCATGGTCATCTTAACAACCACATTTTCTTATTACACAACTAGAGGTCAGACTCCACCAGCTGTGCATGTTTGGTTGGAATTAGATTAACAGTGTCCGAGAAATAGTGTGAACAGACAGATGGACAGACCAATAGACAGATGCGGCTAAGAGTAACGGTTGCGTCGTATAACCAACATCAACAAAAATTGTCTTATGCATTCTCATTAAACTGTATTCATTAATTGTTATAGAATTATCTGGCTGAAACAGATCAATTGAAGAAGTCCATCAGCAAGTTGGGTGAGTTGAAAGAAGGGCTTGTCGCTTCTGTTCCCGTGGGAACAAATACTGATGACATTCTAAAACAAACAACTGATGTCGCCGTTCAGTGGGAGGAGTTAGTGAATAACTTACATGGGATTGTTGGCAATTTAGATAGTGCTAGCATTGCAGTTGAGTCCTGTAAGGTTAGTATTCGAAATTAAAGAGTTTTTTGTGGTTGGAGGTACATTCACTATACAGGTGTTAGCATTGTGGTTGATATCGAATGCAATAGACTCTGAATAATTCCGTTCTTTGTAATTTGGAATATTGTTCTTCTCAGACAGATTCGGTATAACAGATTTTTTTCTGTCTATCTTAATACTTGAAGCAATTGTAAAACTCGGTATTTTTAACTTGGTGTGTCACTGAACTCGGTATTTTTAAGGGGACAATTTAGGCAAAACCAATTGTATTTGCGCTGCTTATCTCGGATACACAGAAACATTGGTAATACAATGAATGCACTCATTCCCGGCTATCCCATCAATAGGGACATCTGACTCATATAGACTGCCTTATTTCCTGAGGAATTTGTTTGCCAGTGATTCACTGATTCTGCCTTTTTAATAAGACGTAGAAAATTCTGACTGCAATAGTATTGCTTGGACTTCCGCTGTTGATTTCAGAAGGCCTTGACAGACTGTCTTTCTCAGTAAATAGATAGTGTTTTTGTGCATAACTAATAGATTAGAAAACGTTGCTTTGCAAAACATTTAACATTTTTTGATTTAATTAGATGAAAAAATCTTAACAGAAGACACCCTCAGGAAGCTACATATGCATTATACTGATGTTCATATGGTACCAGCTGTTTTTGGCTGATATATTGCAAGGCTTACTATACAATATTATATTTCTGGTTTTTTATTCTAATTTGAAAAGTTGTTTCATTTTTGTTTGTATTTTTATCACGTTCCTACAGGCTTTTAACTTTCCCTAGGATCAAACGATGATGGTTGCTGACCAAGTTGGTTGCATTACAGAGGATTTTGCTTCAATGAGTCCTGTGGCTCGCGATGTAGATAGTCTACATTCTCAGCTTGACGAGCTGGAACAGCTGAGAGCTGATATTGAAAATGCCGAAAGTGCTCTAAAAGAGGCGGAAGACAATTGCGTCGTATTGCAAGAGAGGGGATCAATGCGAGATTTAGACATCATTAGCACAGTATGCATATTTGTGATAATGCTTAAACAGATGTAGGCTTTAGCAAAATTCCGTTTCTGGCTACGTATTTTGGAAATTTGGAAATTTAACACTTTTTTGTTGGGAATGTGTATCATCACTAATGTTTCTTTTTTTTGATGAAACATGTTTTAAGTGGGAATAATTGCTTGAAGTAGTTAAAAAAATGATAATTTTATGTTTGTTTAGTAACATTAGGCTTTAATTAATGTGTGTGGGTTGTTTTGTTTGGTTTGTTTGGGTTGGTTCAATGTTTAAACATATACACCTTTCTTATTTCAAGGCCATTTAAAAACTGTAACGGTTAGTGATAGGCGATTAGTAGATTAATCGAATTAGTCGGGATATCAACCATGTATAAATCGATAAATGAAGAGCAAAATATACGTGTTACACTGGTATCGAAATACAAGAACAAGATTATAATCAAATTACAAAATTTCAAAATCACCCATTGCTAGTAAAGGTGACAGGTTGGCAGTGGTTGAATGTTGTCTGAATAAATTGAAGCATAATCCCCTTTCCACTTGAAATTTTTGGAATTTTCAGGTTTTAAAATCCAAGGAACAACTAGCCAATGTTAAAAGTGACCTAGACGATCGGCAACAATGTCTAGAGGATACGCTTAGCAAAGTTGATGATCTGTACAACAATCTTGACGGCGTCAAGAAATTTCTAGAAAGAGCTAGCAGCATTCAGACGTCGGCAAAACCCATTGCAGGTGACGTGAAAGGAATAAGAGCACAGAAAGACGAATTCAAGGTGACCAATCTTAGAGCATTTGTTAAAGTTGTGATGATATTTTTCAGTTTCTGGTAAATCCTGGGTCAAAAGCATTTATAGAATTATAAACAATTTATTTATAATACTGCAAATCTTATTAAGCAATTGTTAGTATAGTTAGTATATAAACTTTAGATCTTATTAACCAACTGTGAGTATATAAACTTTAGATCTTATTAACCAACTGTTAGTATATAAACTTTAGGACGACTAGTTTATTTGGCAACGTACTAGACTTGTGATCTAACGATTGCTGATTGAATATATATGGTTGACTCTTCAGTTTGACGTGTCAACAAATGTATTGCAAATCTTTCATTAGACACACTATTTCATTACATCAGAAAGATACCGCAAATAATATGTACGAGCCGGCCAGCTGGTAGTGGTTCGACAGCTTTGGCAGCTCAACTCTCCTCGGAAGTAAACATGATGTCAGTTATAAATTATAAAATTCCAAACTTGGCTGTGACACCTTTTAGATAATTATCCATAGAAACCACAGTATGGAGTTTTATGTTCATTTGTAATTTATTATCAGTTAATCTCAGCAGTTTTGAAGGAGATAGATTTTGAGGCAAGAAAAGTGTCGGTTTTACGCTTTTCTCGGCTGTTGCTAAATGACCATCTTCACAACGACAACCAAATTTTTACTTCCCATGCGCGTGTTTACATTGGTCAAAATTGGACAAGTGGTCAAAATTGCATTAGTGCTTTCTGAGAAATAGTATGAACAGAAAGACAGAGAGACAGAAAGAGTCTTGTGGCTAAGAATGAGGGTGATTAAATTAAGCCATGGAACCAAAACGATCGGAAAAGATAAACAGATATTCGGATTTTTACACGAATTAGTAATTAAGAGGATTTATTATAAGATCCTTGTCTGTTTCCTAGATTGAAAAGCATTTCATCTTAAAGCTAGTGATACTTTCAGTTCTCATACTGTTTTTTGCATTTTCTTATAATTGATGCTTCCTCCATATCATACAGTATCTGTATGAGGAAAATGTGCCTATGCGGGATGTTTTGGATGTAACAAAACTGTGTGCATCTGTTATCACTAAATTCTTGTATTTTGCTTTGAAAATTTTATAGTTATTGATAAAAATATTCATTGACCATCATTTGTTTTGTTTTGTGTCATATGTAACTATTTTCAGCATTTCCAAAAAGAATTTATGGAACCACTAAGCAAGGAAGTAGCCACTCTCATTGAAAGTGCACATGAACTGGTAGACACTGCTGGTCCAGGTGTTAACACAACCAGTATAGAAGATGATATGGAGGATGTGGCACAATGCTGGAATGATTTGAAGGAAAAGGTTTGAATGATTTCTAAAAGTCATTACAAATAATTTGGAGAATGCCATATTGCCATATATGTCGCCATATTGCCATATATGTCATTCATTTATTGTTAGTTATCTTGTGCAGACGTGCTAATTTCACAAAACTTTTCATTTTGGTGATTTCTTTCTTAGAAATTCATACTGTTATGAAATGCTTGAAAAGTGATATCTCCTAATTTTTTATCTCGTTTAACAAAGTATGTTAAAACCTGCTAATGCTTTCCACAAATTTTAATAGATTTTGCATCCATTATTGAAAGTATGGCTACATGAATGAATTAATGAAAAATCCTACTTTTATTTTAAGTAGCAGGATAAAATAAACTCAGGATTTTTTTCCATTAATTTATCCATGTATCTGTCCGTAATCTGTGTTTTATTAATGCTTTCCACAAATAATCATTTCTCTTTCTATCTTATTGATAAACTCATTAGTATATATAGAACATTTCAGTATTTGACTTCCATTGTCAAAAGACAACTTTGCTGCATTCAGGCAATTCGTTCAGTGTCTGTTTGGATGCTATCATCAACAAATACAATAAATAGCAGTTCAACTAATTAAATATTTTCTTGGCTGGATAAGCAGAGTAGAAATTGCAATCAGTTGAGTAGTTTTGGATGATAACCATTGATATTTCAACTTTACCTGGAGATGAATTAATCTTTGTGAGTTGGCTAACTTTATTTAAGGGCATTCCGTCATGCCGTAAGCTAATTCTGTCTTGTTAGCTTTGCCTCTGAATGACTTGAATAATTAATCAAAAGAGGAATTGGCAAGTTTGGAAAATTGCCACAACATCTGCCAAATAGATGGTATGACTTGTAAAGAAAACTTTTTCATCAGTTGTGTTAATCCCGTTTTTTAAACAAAGGTATCAGAACGAGAGAGAAATCTTGATGTTGCATTACTGCAGTGTGGAAAATTTCATGAAGCCCAGCAGAGCATGAAGGACTGGCTTCAAGACATGGAGGAAATGACAGCCAATCAGAAGCCAGTGTCGGCCGACTTCAAAGTAATCAAAGCCCAAATTCAAGAACAAAAGGTAATTTGTAGAATATGCTTTGGACATTTGGAACAGACTGCACAATGTGCATTGTGACTGCCGTGAGTTAGCGTACTGTTCAATAGATGGCACAAACATGCAATTTTCTAATTTCGAGTGTGCGTGCGCATTGACATTGTTTTTGCCAATGTTGTTGCTGATTCTGCACTGAGGTTATGGAAGAAGGAGATGTGCTCAATGCAGGTCAAAGTCACAGGCAAAGTTGTCAGTGTATTTTAAATTTCATTTAGTGAAACTACATTTATATATCGTCAATAAACGTTCTATGGTACTTCATACCACGAGTTACTCATTTATTCATGCACTCACTGACCACTGCATTAAAACCTAGCTCAAACGGGTCAGCGGACTGCTAAGCAGTTGTTCTCATGTGATAGAAACATGTAAATTACTGGCTAGCTCAGAAAGATGATCAACATCTGTTTTATGATATTAGGAATTTTTCAGAATTTTTGCAAATATCACTAGTTCTTTTTATTTATTTTTGAGCATATTTGTTTGTTGATAGTTTCTGGAGAAGCTCCTTGCTGATAGAGAGGGCAACTTCAGTTCCATAAAATCACTTGGAGAAGAAATTGTGGAAATTTCTGACGAAGATGGTGCTAACAAGGTTCAAAATCAAGTGGACGAGTTAACTTCAAGATATGCTGATTTGAACGGTAGATTCAATAGCTCTTTGTTGTGTTAATCTGTCAAACCTTTTCTTTGTTGTTTGTACTGCAGGTGTGTTTTATTTTAATTGTTACTTTAGCTGAAAGAGGCATTTGTACAAAAAACATAGACAATCATACTGTTATTCAGTTTTGTAACTGGCATCTTTAGCTAGAGTATATCGAATCATTAGTCAACAATTTCTTCTTATTAAATAGTGTCATATTTAGGATAATCATCTAAAGCACAGTTGGCAGTCATATGAATGTTGTTTTCTTATAGTGGCCAGCAGCAAGCGCATGAATGTTCTTCAAGAAGCACTAGAAGTCGCCACTCAGTTCCACGAGCTGGAGGGACCGGTGCAACAATGGCTGACGCAAAGCGAAAACGAGGTTGCAAGTCTGACCACATTGGCTTCCGACAAAGACCTTATTGCACAACAGATAAATCAGCAACAGGTGCCAAATTGATTTGATTTTTTATTAATTTTATACAAAACACAATTTTAGTGTGTGTTAGTGCAATACTAATGTACATTTTGACAAGAATTTTATCGAAATGCCATAATTAAGCATGACTGAGATAGATGAGTGGTTGTGGTGCTTAATAACAATACTTGATGTGGATAGTAAATGGATGTGTGACCGCCAGGAAAATGGTTTGTGTGGTTTCATCTATCGTACTACCCTTTCTGTTTACCTCATTCCTAGAAGAGTTATGTGGATGCAAATATAACTAGAATACTTTTGGCAGCTTAGTGTGCTGTCTTAGAATATCTTTGATTATGAGATTTTGGTCTTTCCACAATCACCAATATAATATGTAGGTTTTGCCGCTATGGGCTTGCGGGCTTGCGGAGTCCCGAGTTATATAAAAAATAATTTTGAAAGTAATAGATACCTGCTGCACTTTCTACCACATCATGTTATTTCATACACATACTGACACCTTTAGTGATTATGAATTTTTCCGTGTCTTCAGGGCTTAGAGAAACAGATTCGCAGACAGAGATCTGCTATCGACAAAGTTGTGGCTGCTGGAAAGAAACTGGTAGAAATGATCGGCGAGGATGACAAAGCTGCCATTAATGGAAAAATAGAAGCTCTCTCAGACAGGTTTGTTGATTTTTATCTAGTAGCAGTAAGGACGAAAGCACTGGTTCTTTATCCCATGAAATAGACATGTTTACATTATTATCTGCACTCAGTAATAATCAACTTTTTTTAAACTGAACATGTTTATTAAGCAAGCTGAGTAACAGTGTTTCTGAGAGCGTGTGAAAATGATACGTTATTTGAGTAGAATGTTTAAGTAAAGTCAAACCTTTTGCATGTGTGAATTATTGGTTTGTAGTTTCATTTAATGATTGGTCTCACTGGTTTGTAGTTTATCTAATGCAAAAAACAGAGAGATTGGATTGCTTTTTCCCTATGTATAGTGTGCGATATTCAGGTTCTGGTGGCATAATTGTAACATGAAATTTGCATTTATTTTGTAGATGTGCATTGTGCGAACATTGGATCAGTTTTATTTTATAGAAGATCTTTGTATCTTTGCTGGATATGAGAAAGTTCCTTTTTTATCCATTCCATCCCTTCTGACCACATTTGCTATTTGCATGCATTTTACCATCTGTAATCTGAAATTTGATAAAATAGTTGATTTAATACTATTAAGTAAATCAGTTTGCTTGAATTTTTCTGTCTTGGTAAGAGGAAATTAATTTAGTTTATTCGAATTAACCCATCCCGTCAGCTTGTCAGTTTTAGCCATTTCCAAAAAGCTAATAAACAAAGAAATTAACAAAAAGCATGATATATTTGACATGTTTCCTTTATCTTACAGTCATTTACTTTGTTTCGTAGATACTCTAATTTATGTGGTGGCATTCGTGATCACGGAAGTAGGCTCGATCAGGGCATGTCCAGTGCCAAGAATTTTGCCGATAGATTCGAGGAATTCACTAGTTGGCTAGAAAGAGCTGAAAATCGGTTGAACAGTCTGTCGACTCCATCGGTTTACATAGATTCGCTTCAGCGACACGTTAAACAACTAAAGGTAGGTTTTCATGTTTTCTGTGGAACACCACGCTTATCGCGAAAGTGAGTACTTATAGCATAATATTTTTTGCATAATTGCATGTTAGTTACTAATATCTTTGAAATTTGGCTCATATTTTTAAAGTGTTCTGAAATTAGAATATGATACAGCAATGCAATACTATATGACATCACACATAGTTGTCCACATATTTAATAAGTCTTTTGCTCAAAATATAGAAATACTTTGAAAGGTAAATGGCATAATGTTAGACAAATTGTCCATGCCAAAATCGTGGAGGTTCTTGTGATCTCAGAAGAGAATGCCCAATAAGTCTTTATAACAGGCTAGTACTTTCAGCCAAAACAACTTGTAGTGTGTTAGTTAAAATAACAGCTATTGTGAGTAATAATTTGGCCTCATTTAGTACGAATTGGTCTGTAAAGCTCATGTTTGAATATTCTCATTGATTAGCAGCTAGTGACATTGTCGCTAAACAACTGGCGAGGAAAATAACTTCCCCAAAATTACTCACTTTTGTGAACAGTTTCGCTTTGCCAATGAATCCATGAAAACTCACTTGTAACTGTAGTTTGTATTTCTGTAGGAGCTATCTGATGAGGTATTGTCTAATAAACCTAAACTTGTGGAAGTGCTGTCAGCTGGTCAAGAGTTATTAGGATATTGTTCAGGTACAACCATTTTTTCCGTCATTTTGATTGCATTACTACGGGGGCATTCAAAGAAAAAGGTCATGGTAGACGGACTACCCCCTCGTTTGAAAGACTATTATTGCAGGCAATGGGTCAGATAATGAGAACGCTTTATTAACAGTCACCGAATATACCCACATGGGTTCGCTGAAGGTGAGAGAGATGCTGTTGGGTCTCACTAAAAAATCACTGCCAATGCTCATATAGCATTTAGTAGTGCCATTTGTAGTTTTTAGTTCCCACCCTATAGCTATAGTAGAAGGGATGATGAATTTTCTTGTTAATTTAATAAAATTGTTTGTTTTCTGAATACTGCTATTGCATACCAAAAACTGATCAATGCTTAACTTTTCTGCACAGCTATTCCAATGGCTGTTCTAACTGGCTAATTATTTTCTGTTGCACTTTTTCCTTTTGTGCTTATTATTGCATTGTTAGTTCTAAAAAGGAAATCTCAGATACAGCTGGATATGGTTTTCCAACAATGCAACCCACGACCTTCTATGTGCAACCCTTGATTGTTTTGTTCTGTGACACCATTCATGTTAAGGGAAAAAGGTCATATTTTGAAAGAATAAGGTCTCATTTTGTGAATCAGTCAGATTAGTTCAGGTGGCTGTATCATAGCAATGAAAATAATTAACTCTATTTCATTTTTGCATATTAGATGAACATTCTGCCAGCATAAAAGACGCTCTGCAAGAAACAGAGAAGAGATACAATGACCTAGATGCCCAAATAGAAAAAACTGACCACATGGTGAAACGATCATTAACTCTTGCCAAGGAATTTCATGGTGCACACAACACGCTCAGTGACTGGCTGTTGCAAGGAGAACAGATGCTCAAGTCTACAGATTATGGAAGTTTAGAAAAACAGTGCCAGATAATTGAGGTTTTCTGCATATTTTGTTCTTAGCTTTTTAGTCTGACTTAAAGTGAAATTCCATTCCGCGTGGTTGCTCTCCAAAATTTAGACCACTAGGCCAGCCGCCCGTGACTAATTAGTATGGCTAATTTTGCCATTTTATAGTTGTCAAACGCAAGCAAATTTACATTTGTTTGTGAGGAAATAAGTACCCTCAAAGTATTCAAAATGTGAAGATAGCACCACGCTTTTACGGTTTACTGTCGTGTTTTATTTTAGTAAATATTTGTCTCATAATTATTAATTCTTTTTCTATATAAATTTCTGTGGCAGCTCTTAGATTTTCTAAGTATTTATTGTCCGAATAAATGTCATCAAAGGTAAATTCTTTTTAGCATGAATGGTATTTCTATTGTCAGTTTGCTGTGTCTGCAAATTCAAGTTTTCTTTATTATTATTCTTATTAAATACCTAATTACAATGTCCAGATTTGCTGCATATAGTGCTGCCTTTTTACTACAGTTAACATCACATGCTTCAAAAACTACTTTTCAATTTGCAGACTCTGGCAGCGGAACTAGAAGAGCACAAACCGATTATGAAGACAGTCACCGATGCTGGCGCAGAACTGTGCGAGCTTGCTCAGGTGGAAGCTGGCAACGCTGTGCGTGATATGATGACTAGAGACAAGCGGAGATTCGATGCTATTGTGGAGCAGTATGAGAAAAAGGCTGGCAAACTAAAGGAATCCAGCGTACAACTTAGTGAGGTTTGTGGAATAGTGGATTTATCTCTTGTTTGTCCAGCTACAAACCAGCGATTGTAGACAATTTTTTGCCATGCTTTAGTAGCAGTCTGTGCCATTTATCCACAGTAAAGTTGATTAGTTCTTTTAAATTTGATTGCATAGTTAAGTGGGTGTAAAGCAGTAATTTCATAATGTTGGCTTGCGATCACAAAATAAATGATTCTCACTTGAAGCACACGCAAGTCGGTGGGTGAATGTCATTTTATACTTGGTCCTAATGACAAATTAATTTTTCAAACTTGCCCTTATTTGCTGTATAATGTTTACTCTTGTAAGTCACAAGGAATACTGGCTGATTACTGTACCTACATCTTTGACTGTTAACTCATTAAACATGAAAGCGTGATTTGCAACGAGGGCATCAAAAGGCAACCGCTAGGCAAGTGATTAAATGTTTAGCTTCCAGAAATTCTTTGGGTGACAGTGGGCGAGTGGGTAACAGGTTCAAAGCAAAACCGCCACGCTAGCGTATTAGCTCATGATTAACATACCTGCTTACAAATAAAACGGTACTTAACATGATTGTTTCTACATATATAGTGCACAAAAGGGAAGTAAAGATAACATAAAAGTAGGAAAGGCTCTTTGGGCACATACTAAGTACGTGAAAGAAAATATTGAGTCAATTATGTGGAGTTATTTGAGTCAATTACCAATAGTTTTTATGTATATTTGTAAAGAAGCGGCTGTTTCCAGGCATTTTTGAGTCATTTAAGTGGTTGAGTCTATTAACCGTGAGTCTATTAAGCGGCGAATGTACTTAAACATTTACAGTTTTCACACACACTTTTTCACATTCATATTTAATTTTGATCAGTTTTCTATGTTTGAACACACTGTTGTTGCTACCACGTAATTATGTTTCATGTTTATAGATTATTGGTGAAACGGACGATATTATCGAATGGTTCCGTGGTGCTGAGACAGCGCTGAAACGATCTGATTCTGCCAGCTTTGATTTGAAGACATTGCAGATGCAGGCTGATGAACATCAGGTAAAAATTTAGATGATGACCCTAAGAGTTAAAGTACTTACTTTCATGTTTAGGGATGCTTGGCTACCTAACAAGTATCCGTGACAGCTAGCCCACGGAAGGAAGCTGCACAGGTAGTAGTTTATTTGTGCCTGTACTTGTTAGAATGGCTATTAGCTAGTCATAACCTATTTAACCAACAATGTTTCAAATAATTTTCTTTTATGCTTGATATTTCACTCTGTGATTTTGTGAATATTAATAGCCAACTTATAATACTGATTGGACCGAAAACATACATTTATGGTGTTAACACCACGAATTTCTGCATCTTTGGCGTTTGCAGTTGTTTTTAAAAGAACATATGCGGAGGAATCCGTGACGTCTTTGCAAAACTGATCACTCATAAAGTAATGATGAATTACCACTTGCATAATAAATTGCCAGACTATTAACATTGTTGGAATGTTTAGCATATGTGTTTGCTGCCTTTTGTGAATTACTGTGTTGAGAGAAGCTCTTTTCACTTACTGATTGAGCATTTAAGTGTCATCCGAGTGGCATTTATCTGATGGTTTTTCACTGCCTTTCTAGTCACCTTATCTCCATTGCTGTGCTATTTTAAATAAAAATGAAAGCTTTATCATTGGTATTTTTTATTTAGAATTCGCCTTCCTTAAATGCCATTTTGCAGTAACTCTAATCTGTGCTTGAAACTAAATCAGCGATTGGTTAATGCATAACTGATATAAGTTTTGCCAAGCTTGTGTTTTGGTTCTTATGGTCAATATCTAGGGCCGGCACTAGCCAGTTTGACACCCTAGGCAAAAGTATTTTAAGCGCCCCCTTTAATGGTCAATCCTTACTCACGGTTCCCACTACGATCGCAAAATTAAATTTTTCTTGTATAATATTATAATAAAATATACAAAATGGTACTTATGTTTTAGGTAGGCTTGTACATGTATTGTAGTGTACTAATTAAATGTAGTTTATTACCTATCAATAGCTTATGTTGACCAAAATTGAAATTGAATTTATGACCATATTGTATGTCCTGGGTCTTCAGGACCAATAGAATTTTTCTATTACACTTGGCAAAATTTTCTGCCTAGCCTTACTACCTAGTTTGCTTAGTGGTAGAGCCAGCCTTGTCACTGTTACTTATTTCATCAGTTTTTTAACATTGTTTGTGACAGGCTCTTTGCGATGAAGTCAGGGAGCACAGCACGTCAGCTAAGGAAGTTCTTTCCGCTTCCAAACGAATGATGCAGGAAGTGACAGGAGACGACTTGGCAGCACTGAGGGAACGCTCCGAGCAGCTGAAAGACATCAACGGACGAGTTGAAAAACTTGCAGGAGACAGGGGCGCCATGCTTGAGGAAGCCTTGTCTTTGGGAAGCCATTTTAATACCTATCATGATCAGCTGGCTTCATGGTTGGACTCTGCGGAGGAAAAGGTCTCGGACTTTGAGAAACATGGTGTTGATCCGGATCAAATTCGAAGACAGCAGGACAGCAACATGGTATAGTAATATGATAAATATTTTAGTAAAATAGCGTTTTTTTACTTTTTGTGTTACTTTTTACTTTACTTTACTTTGTGTTGCTTCTTCATGATGAATTGACTTTTGTTATGTCTTATAGCAGCATAACAAGTAATTTGCCTTGTCAAAAAGTAAAAAAATGGCGAATTGTTTGTATTCTTTTGATAACTAGCAGGGGTTTTCAGTTGGCATTTTCAGCAACTGCACCTGTTGCCTATGGTTGCAGTAAAAAACTTTTAACTCATCATCTTTAATTTGTTAATCGCAATTGGCTGAAGGGAAATTTATCTATATAGCATTATTGGTTTACTTATATGTCAATGCATAAGCTATGTTGGAAGATTGTCCAAGAAAAAGAGCTCAGTATGTTCACTGTATAATTGTAATACAAAATTTGTCCATTTTTATGTATTTACACTATTTCGTGTTATAATTTATAAATTTTTTAAAAGAATTCGATTACTTTGACATCTAATGATATCTGATGTCTACTTTGCAACAGCATGTGAGGTTAAGTTTTGATTGGTTGATTGTTCCAAAGAAAAGACAGTTGCTTGCTGCTATGTTATTGCTGACACAACTGCACAACTGAATGCTGTGAACAAGTCTATACATCAAGCGATAAAACTTACAAATCACAATTAAAACAACGTCAGTATGAACATACTACACTGAAAAAGACAAACATATAACATAAGATGACGTATCGTAATGCAGTTTTTAATTATATATTAGCACACATTAAAAACTGTGCACTACACGTAACAGTTTAGAAAAAGGGGAATAAGGGCAAACATCATGTAGTAACCGCATTACAACCAACTTACTAATAAACAAACCAGCATTTAGTTAACATTAATCTGTGGGATTTTTTGCAAAAGTTATATTTTATACCATTTGGACGCAAACTGTATGCTGCATAACAGAACAAGAGTAGAATTGTATAACTTTAAGACTGCATGATTCTTACGTTTATTTCAGCATTTTACACAATCGATTATGGAACACCGGCCATTGCTGGACAAACTGAGCAAAACTGGAGCTGCTCTGAGGAATCTGTACAGTAATGAAGATGCCAAGAAGATTACCGATGTCGTTAATGAAGATACTACACGTTTCGAGTCTGTTAGGAATAGTGCAAGGAATGTTGCAAGTAAACTGGATGCAGCTCTACAGCAAACGTCTCAAGTTAGTTGTATTATTTGTTTTTATCTTTATTATTTGTGCCATTAATCAAATGTTCATTGCCGAGCCATGTATTTGCGATCAGCTGCCTGCCCAAACACACTTTTGGATAAGGATTGTTTTGCCATCATTAGGTGGCGCCATCGTATCATGGCTGCCAGTCAATTTTATTTTGTCTTTGTTTCAATTGGCAAATCGGTGTTTTATTAAGTTTTTCTCAACTGATTCAGTGTGTAAAGCACCATCTTAACTTCAAGTTTTTATCAAAATAGTTTTTTAGTCTTAGCAGTGTGTATTTGATGTTTTTTTGTAAAACATGCATTTTTAATATAAAATTACTGTGACTACAGACATTAGTGTTAAAAGACATTTATTATTATTATTATTACTTATCCTAAATTGGAAAGGTGTCAGTTCTCATGATCCCTCCAGAAATGAGTCACTTCTAGAGACTAGTATTTGCTTCCTTTTCAAAAAAGCTCATCAGTTCCTATTCCTGAGCCGGTCAAGCATTTGACTGAGTTAGAAGATTCGATATTAGCAATTTAATAATTTACAAATAGTTTTTGTAGCATCAATTTGATTTGGTAGCAGTGATCATTGAAATGTGTCACAATCATTTACTATTGTTAGTAGCGATCACTTTGTTTTGAAATTTGCTCACAATTAGCTAATTTTTATTGTATATATTTTTAGCTCACAGATAAACTAGAGGGCATGCTTTTTGCTCTGACGACGTTAGCTGATCAGGTGTCTTATGCCGAACCGATCTCGCCGTACCCGGAATATTTACTACAGCAAATCGAGGAGACGAAGCACTGGGCGGAGGATGTGTCGGCCAAAACACCTACTGTAGAAAGCATTGATAAAGAAGTTCGTGAACTCCTTTCTAAAGCCAGCACTCCAAGAGATCATACTCACAGAGGTAAAATTTTGTTAACAGAGTTTACGTCATACTTAGAAAGTATTTAAATTACAAGGTACTAGAAGAAAGTTATGCTACATATTTTGATTTTGTAAACATTTATGAAGTCTATGTAAATATTATCTTTATTTCGTGCAATTCACTAAACAAATATACCTGTTTTCAATAATAGTTAACATGGTGTGGATGCGTGTATCAATTTTACAGCTTGTGTATTTATGTGATATTTAAAAATATGGGTTTACCCACTTATAGAAACAGTATAATTTATTTAGGGTTGTGAACCATTCTCGGGTCTGTAGCATTTATGAATTTGCGGGCTGTGGTTTTTACACTGCTTGCAGTATCAGTATCACTGACTCACCTATTGTCTTGTGGGTCGGTCTTCAAAGTTGGAATGCTGCTTTTTGTGACAGCTTATTTTAGTTTCTTTCTAATATGCTAACCCAAAACTTGCGCAGCTAGCACTTGCCAGCCACCTACTTACCCCAAAAAAATGCGCACAAATAATTTTTATCAAAATGCATCAACATCTCAGCCATAGAAGTCATTGATTTCATTTTTGACAGATCTTTTAGAATCATGTGTCCAGTTAATATATACGGTCAGCAAAGCTGCTGAACCGTTCTCTGTGGACTTGAAAAAAATTGGTCCATACATCTCTGCTGTGTAAGGGCCTATAATATTAAAACCGACAGGCGTCTTTCTTGAGTTATCTGCAAAATCTTCTGTACTGGCTATTTTGAAGCAAACTTCGTAAACGGGACCACTGTAAGGATAGTGTTTTGCTACTCTGTTTGTTATGTAAATTACTACATATCAAAAAATATACACTATAAGAACATTTTGGGGTACAAAGCTCTTCACTGATACCGTTGCTTTGCATTTTTCAATTATGTAGAACTGGAAGAAAAATGTACAAAGTTGAACAAACTACTGAAGACGACCCAACAAGCTGTAGATGTCCGTTCTGAATCGTTAGACAATGCTCTGGTACTTGCGCAGAAGTTCTGGAGGCGGTTAGACAACACCATGTCCACAGTCCAGCAGTTGGACAGGTCGTTAGCTGCCAGTGCCGTTCATACGGTGGAGCCATCTGCTATACATAAGCAGCAAGAAGTGATTCAGGTATGAATTTTAAGCTGTAGATTGTAAAGTTTTTTAGTTATTAACCTCTAGTTTACAGATTTTTTTCTAGTGGAGAAGAAACTCCAGTATTTACTTTGATTTGAATGACTGTTTAAATTGAATAAAGAAGTTTTCCTGTTGTATTCCTGTTGTAGATTATTCAAGGAGAAACAGAGAAAGTTAAAGAAGAGATAAAGAAAGTTCGTGGTACTGGTAAGAAGCTGATGGACCAGTGTAGTGACAACGATCGCGATGAAGTTCAGCAAAATATCGATGCTTTGAACACAGCTTGGGAGGATCTAGTAGCGGCTTGCAAAAAAAGAAATAGAGAGCTGTCTGATGTAAGTTGCAAACATTTTTAAATCACTTAAGATCATACAGATATTGTTTTTCATAAAAAGTATAGTTTTAATTAGAACAACATATGTTGCCATCAGCTGCTCACCCCCCCCCCCCCCCCGAGGCACAGAAACGGGGAGATCCTGACATTTTTTTAGGCAAACATGAATGCCGAGTGACCTAATTAGCCATGTACTCAAGTACTCTATTGAATGATCCAAAGTTTTATAGTGAAGTTATATTTGTCGGAAATGATGAAACAGCAAGATTGTAAGAAATGTTCTAAACTTAACCTAATTTATGCCTATCCTAATGAGCGCAACTTACCTTATACACAAGCTCCTTTAACGACCCTATTAAATTTCACTGTAAACACAGGCTAACAAAGCTAATAAATAAAAACCTTTTGAGAGTTGCATTTCACTCTTGTATTGTGCCACTCCTGAACTGTGAGCTGTGCAAACAGAAGTAGACGCATTCAGTTCAACAGCTAAACCGAAACCACTGGCTTTAGCTATTTCAGTGTGAGAGCTTTTTATAAGTTCAAGTATGTTTACATGCGAAAGACTGTAAGGCCAACATTAAGATTACAGGTAAATATGGCCGACCAATTAGAGGCTACAAAAATGTTTTTCGTGACCTTTTAAGACTAGACTACTAATTTTAAATGCATTTTGGCCGAACATCATACTTTCTTATAGTAGGTTTTTGAAAAATGATACACCTATGTAATTAAAATGTAGTAGAATTGCAATAGTTTACATAATCAGAAAAACCTCTTTATTGGGAAATACTTTCAGTAGCTAAATTAATTATGCTAGTTGCATCTCGGTAGTAGCAAGTCAGTTTTTGCTAGAAAGATCTGAAGGCTTATAACACTTTATTTATGTATTATAAGTTAACTGTACATGCAGTAGATTGTTAACTGTTAACAGTAGAATATACGACTGTTATAAAGCCGTGCTTGACTCTTGGATGATTTTGTAGGCTTTGGAGATTTCACAGCAATATCACGATACTCTCAATGCACTTAAAGACTGGTTAGATGAAGCAGAAGAAAAGTTTGAGGGTTTATGTGCTCAAACTGTGGACGTTAATTCGGTGAAGGAACAATTGCAAAAAATGAGGGTAAGTAATTTTGGATGGAATTGCCCGTTTGATTGGGTTGTTATTTAGGTTTGTTCTAGGAAAAATATTTTTAGTTGAAAGGATCACTCTACAGCAGCAAAATGGACATTTTTGAACATGCGAATCCTGGGATGTTTTCATTTGACGAAAACCAGATTTTGACTGAAAATTTATTTTGAAAATAATTTTGGAGATCTTTCTGCAAATGTTTAAAAGACAAGATCTTTGAATTTTCACATGCACCCCAAGAAATTCACCTTGAATTTTTATATTGCTTTTACCTAATGTGATTTTATCCAGAATTTGCATCGCAAACAATGATCAAGTCCTCACATAATTCAAATTTATTCTTCCGTGTTAGCTACTAGGTGCATGTGTATTAAGACTATTTCTGTTAATACATCTACATTCTGTAAAAACCACATGCAAAAGCAGTGCACACAGTCACTGGATTAATAAAAATAAACTACTGTATCCTGTGATCGAAATTAGTCACCATTATTTTCAGAGCTTCTGATTAAAGTTAAGGTCATGGGATTTTTGATGTCAAAGCTTTTTGGCTGTTAGCAAATGCGTTTTTACTCAGTAAATATTTTATTTACCACTCATGCAAGCTTTTCAAATAAGTGATGATAGCTGACAGAACTTTGCTCAATGTGCATTAATACTTATCTGTAATTCTGGTTGTTCTTCTGACCAAAATACACTGATTAACAATCACTGTTATCTTTATAGGCATTTAAGGCTGAAGCAGACTTGCATGCAATGGATGCTGATCTCTGCAACAAATTAGGCAAAGAGTTAAACAAACATGCAACACCAGAAGCAGCCCAATATGTACAGAAGGAACTAAGCACCATTAATAATAGATGGGATGACTTGCAACGTGCCATGAGTGACAGGTAAGAGAAAAAAATGCATGGTGTCTGTCTATAAAATAATAACTTTACAAAATGTCGTGAGAACTTAAGTTTGTCAGTTTTCAATTTCTTTTCATTTTTTGTGAATTTTGCACTCTCTGAAATCTTGATTCCAGTTAAACGTTCTTTTACTTCTTCCTGCTTCTTTCTGAAATTTAAGAATTCTCATTTTAATCTACTCTTTTGTTTTGAACTGTATATTATATTTAATTTCTTTCTTTATTTTTTCCTTAGAAATGGCTGGTTATTGTATTTTTGTTTTTGTTTTTTTTATATTTTGTGCTTGTGGATTTTTATGCATTTTTCATTGTCGTGTTCTTTCTGTTATTAGTGTCATTTTGTTTGCTTGTCTTTTTGAGAAGGGTGGTTGACTCGTTAACCTTTGATTTTTTGCCACCATTTCTCCGACGTCTTTTTGTATTTTTATTGTTAAATGTAAATTGATGGAGAAATTTAAGTTACTAATCTAATTTAATCAGTCACTTGATAAGTCATTAATACAACATATGGAAGCCAATTCTTCAATTTTTTTCATCTTTAAATTTCTGTAGCTTGTTCCATATAACGTTTTAGCAGGCAGTTACGTACTTAAAAACACATTGTTTTTTACGTTTTAGACACCAGAATCTTGAAGCCACTTTATTACATCTGGGTCAGCTACAGCAGGCTATAGATGAACTCTTTGCTTGGATGGACTTTCAGGAAGCCGACCTAAAAGCTAAGCCTCCACTCGTTCAAGACACTCGATATATCGAACTAGAGTTAGCTAAACACAAGGTCAGTTTATTTTTTGCATCAATGCCGATCCACGTCAGATCTGAATTGACCTTGGAAGCTGTGTTGCTGTTTGCCACAAATCATTGAGAAAAATTCTTTTTACTGTACTGATGCCTAGCTGATATTATGAGTTTTACTGATTTTGCATGTAGCTTCAATGAACGAATGAAATGTCATTTGTTATTATATTAGTAATTGAATTATGTTGTGGTCTGTGTACTTTAAAGCAGATCGTTGTAGGTTATAGAATCTTATCTCGCCTCATCTCTAGTTTTGTGTTGTACTGAATATCTGAATTATAATTTAGTGGTCCATTTGCAATGACTCACCTCTAAAGACTGCTTGTATGGTTTTGAGAGGCATGCTTATCAGATCTTTGGAAAACATAGATAGTGTGTCTTTAGCTAATCTTGCTAGAAGGAAAGTTTTTTTATCACTTGATGTTACTGTCTTTGTTACATGATGCCCCTTCCTGTGCAAAATTATAATTTCTCGAAAGATACTTTGTCTTGGTGTGAAGTTTCAGATCCGATTGAATACTAGCAGTTTTTTTAGACAGTTTTTTCAGTTATGAATATGGTTTGGTATTTACCGAAGCATGTATTCTCACACTTGTTTTTTCTTTATTCCTCAGTAATTACATTCCAGGCTTTTCTTATGAGGTAATTGTGCTGCAGTTTTTATGTATTGACTTTTCCCAAAAAATTTCAAATAATACAGATTATAGTATTGCTTTCAATCACATAATTAGGTATATAATGAACTTATTCCTGTCGATCCCTGTCTGATCTGGGAGTTTTGCAATTGCACTGAGTCTTACTGATCCCTTTCTGGTCTCCCATAGTTTCTATCCTTAGAAAATTATTTTCAAGTGGCTTTTTAATCTTGTACGCTGTTTTTTAGAGTGTGTTTGTTGTTTCCACTCATTTGTATGTACTTTGTTTTTGTAGATACTAGAGTCTGACATACAAGCACACCAGGCAAGTTTAGATTCTGTAAATAATGCTGCTCAAAAACTTGTTGGTGAAAATGTGAATGCTGAAGATAGTAAGAAGATGGAAGAGCAGTTACTAGAGTTGAACACGCAGTGGGATTACCTGGTCAACACTGCAGCTAATCGTGAGAAAATGTTGCAAGAAGCATTAAAAGAGGTAATATTGTAATGTTTGGAAACAGTCTTTGTGTGCAAATTATGTTGTTTTGCTAAAGAATATTGCAAATATAGTAAAGTTCATTATTGGTGTACTTCCCTGTTTTGTATTATATCAAATTATATAAAAATTTAACAAAATTATAAAAATTTGAATATAGTTACACTTTTACCAATTGACTATTTCAGGCTCATAGTTTTAGCACAGAAGTTCAGGATATGATGTTATGGCTGAGTGATATAGATGGACAGCTGATCTCTAATAAACCCCAAGGCGGTCTTCCAGAAACTGCTCAACAACAACTGCTTAACTTTATGGTAACATGAAGAGTTTTATGTGTGTTTAAAATCTTTTTTTCAGTAGAAATTGACATGTTTGCTATGTCGTAATGCAAAAATAAGTTTTGTAAAATTAGAATTTTTTTAATAAATTAATTTGCAAACCATGATTTGTCAGTCAGTGGCAGGTCTAGTAAAATTTAGAGAGCTGTGACAAGACTGAGAACTGAGGTTATTATCTAAGTATTTAAGTATCTAAGATAGCTAAGCTGACAGAGGTGTCATAACTACATTCAGTTGTTCAATGAGGAATATTGATGGGCACAGCATGGTATGTGAAATGGCCCAGAAGGAATTTTTCTGGCTGCCTCCCACAGTTTACTGACCATGTTCAGTATTGCTTAACTTTGTAGCTGAGTGCAAGAATATGTCTCGTAAATGTGATTGTGAGCTGAGCTTTATTTGTCTTTGTTATAACTGCTTTAGTCAGTGTATGATGACCTGGAGGCTGGACGACCCAGGATAGAAGCTATAATAGCACAAGGTGAAGAACAGCAAGCAAAACACGAAGAGCAGGGTGTTTCCCGTGGTGACGTCAGCCTCCGAACTCTGCGTACAGCCTTGGATAATGTTCAGAGCAGAGCCGACGATCGCAAGGTAGAATATTTCTAATATAATTTTTTGTATTTGTAATGGGGTGTTTTGCTGCTTAAAGGAGTAATAAAGGGAAAAGTTTTGTGCTCATTGAATTTTCCCTCTTGAAATATTATATTGCAAACTTTTGATTTAGAGGTGATTTATAGCTGAACTGGGTTTGAGGTACTTTTTTTAGTACAAATCGACTGAAACAAAATCATAGCCCACTCAAATTAAGAGACGACAGGAAAAAAGTGAAAATATTAATGCACATCCAGAGAAATAAAATTCACGTGATTAATTTGCTTGTGGCAGCTAAAAGGTATCTGTTGATTAAAGTGATGTACTTTTCAGAGAAACTGTCTGGTACAGAATTCCACAGATAAGAAGCCTGAGAGCAAATCTGCACCAGTGATTAATGAAGTTAGCAAATGATTCACATTTAAAGCTTATTTAAAGCATTTGTTTTTAAAACCTTTCTGAATTTTCACCACAGTCGATTTGAAGGCCTTTATTTTAAACATGTTTAATAATTATTGTTCTTAAGGCATTCATTAATTTGTTATATTTAGGCAAAGCTGGAGGAGGCATTGAAGGAATCTCAGGACTTTCACGATGCTGTTGAAGCGTTTCAAGTTTGGCTGTTGAATACGGAGAAGAACTTTAGCAGCATGAAACCAGTCAGCCGGATCTTGGAAACCATAACAGCTCAAATTGAAGAATCGGAGGTAAGTTGAAATCTAGTGTTTACAAATGTATCACACTGTACAAGACAGGACAGTGCAGTGCAGCACTGTGTTTGTTTTACTTTTCTGTATTCTAGGTAAGATTTAGAAGTGATGTTATAGTTAATTCACAATTGTCAGGAAAATTTGCTATCTTGAATGTTAAACAATGCTGCAATGCATTGCAATATCAGCAATATCAGGTGATATTGCAATGTACTGCCTACGTCAATAATTACTAGAATTACTGGAATTACTAGAATATAATTTAATTTGTTGGTAGCAGAAAACTGCTCTTTATGTTCTTATTATCACCACCTATGATTTTATATGGTTTAGGAATTTCTATCGGACCATACTCCATTTACTGGAAGACACTGGTTCAATTCCTGATACGGGAGAACTTTTAATGCAGTTTTTTAACAGCAACAATTTTTTTGTTTTGTAGTTACTTCAGAGTGACATCTCACAGAATCGTGACATCATGCTACAACTGGACAAGGCAGGAACGCATTTGAAATACTTTGCCCAGAAGAACGATGCAGCTAAGATCAAGAATATTTTGAATAGCATACAAGGTCGATGGGAGAATGTAGTGATTAAATCTGATGACCGCGTACGACAATTGGACCAGGGTTACAAGCAAGCCAAGGAAGTATGTTTACAACACCATTGCGCTTTGCAGTTTGGCAGGTGTAATTTTTCTGTAAAACATATTGAAACAGTGCAATAAAATGTACAGTACTTGTGAAGCGCAGCTGACGTTGTGAAGTATAATATGTAAAATATACTGTACAATGACTTATGCGTGTAGATCTTTCTCATAGCTTAAATTATAACTAATGCCTTGGTGGCAGTTTTTTAAAATCTACAAAATACTTTGGTAAACACGATACAGAATTAAATTAAAAAGCTCGAAATTTGAAAGGATTGGGTTAATTGGGATTTGAACTAGCAATCTTAGGAATATAATTTTAGTAATACTTGATTCGTACAAGGTTTCGTCTCTGTCACTTCTCTTTTATGCTTGCTGAATACATTTTCATTTCATAAACGTATCTAATAATTTGCAATTACATTACATTTTGCCACTCTTCACAGTAATTTAATTTATAAATAATAATAAAATTATCTTTTGGGGTTCTGTTCGGCTTCTGCAATTTTATATTATTTAGTTTCATGATGCATGGAAGGAAGTTTGTGATTGGCTCACAGAGCAACAAGACATCATCAGTGCTGAATTCATTGTGTCTAATGAACCGGATAAGATAAGGCTTCAGTTGGCCAAACACAATGAACTGCGTCAGGTAAATGGAAATCTAAGTATTCCAAAAAAAACTAATGATTTTCAAATCAAGTTTTAATTCCCATTTGGTTAGTTATTTTAATATTTTTGAAAGTGGAACATTCCATTGCAGATGATTTCACACAAGCAAGTGCCATATGAGAATGTCTTGAAAAAGGGAAAATTTCTGAAAGAAAAGGCACCATCGACAGACTTGCCTGTAATGCAGTCTATGCTGAATGTGATGAAGAATAAATGGAATGCTCTATCCAACTTTGCCGTAGAAAGGTATAATTATAGTATTATGATACTATTCTATTCTTGTGCTATATTGATATATCAAAAATTAATCTTTTTTTGTTTTTTCATTTGAGTTCTTGTAGGCCTCTTTGTTCTAATGCAATCCTGTGTAATGCTAATACATTTCTTAGCTACCTTATTTCAAAGTAAGCCTGTTCTTCATGGTAAGTTATTCATTACATTGGATAGAATTTTACACTGCAGCATCATTAGGTACCTGTTGAAGTAATTCAAATTCATTCATGCAGATGTAAGTTACTAATAATGCTAATGGGGTATGACTTTCCAAGCTTTGCTAATAGCATAAAATTAGGCATTTGAATTTGAAAGGTGTTGAAAAAGGTGTTGAAAGGTTTGAAGGTGGAGAAAAAGGGCCCTCTTCATCTATGAATCCTTAATGTGGCCTTACTTAGTAAGAAACAATGTAGTTAGTTATTAAAGTTACTAAAAGAGATGAACAAACTCTAAATTTCATTTTTTCAACTACGCGCTTCTGTCTACTATTTTCCTTAGAGAACAGCTAGTTGCAAAGTAATGTAATTTGTAATAAGTTGTATTAAGTAATAAATGTTGCATAGTTAACAATCGAGAATCTTTCTTGTAGACAATGTGTTTTGGAGGAAGCCCAAGCCGTAATGGGAAAAGTCAAGGATTCTGCTCAGTACCTGATGGAATGGCTGTACAAGGTGCGACCAGATCTGGATCCAGACAAACCCGTACACGGCGACTCAGAAACGGTTAAGCGACTATTAGAGAAACATAAGGTAAGTCTAAAGCATCAGCAATTCTGGATTGTTCTTACGTTAAAGTTACATAAAATGTTGGATGTTACTTCATCAGCTATGCAACCACATTGCAAGATGCTTCTGATTCTAGCCTATGCACAGATTTTAGAGTCCAGTAAAGAAACCCCAATTTAAAAATTACAATTCCTAGGCACACTAAGATCCTAAAAACTCACTATATTGTAAAATTGTTAGTGTATTCCTGGCGAAGTAAATAAAGTGATATAATCAATATTGGTCATAATTATGGCCAGTTATTATATCTACCAAATGTGCAAGAGGCTGCAGAATAAACTTGTATAGACTTTGAGAAATAATGTTTTTCCTGGCAACTCTGTACATCTGCACACATGAGAATTGTGCCATCAGTGTGGTCCTGACTTAATGTCAGTGCTACAGCAGTCTCGTTTTAATTTCCTAGTTTTGTGATCACTGACACCATTTTCATCTTCTAGTCTCATCAGTGACTCTTAAATATTGATTGTTTGCTAGGCGCACTCTTTTTCCTGCCATTTTTTGTAAGATAAGATAAGATAAAATTTATTCATCTTTGTGTTAATTGTACATCACTAATTGTATTTTTGCTCTCCGTGTCTTGATGCAAAATACCTGTACGTGAATCTAGGCTTTTCCATTGACTTCTTATCTATAGAATTCTTTACCAGAAAATTCTTTTCCTGTTAGAGCTACACCTACTTGAAGGAGAATTTTAGCAGATATTCCCTTTCACTAGCAAATTAGTAACAAAAGTTTTTTATTCTGTTTTCTCATTGATACTTGCATATGTTTTTCTAATAATTTATGTTCTGATTAACTATAAACTATAAACTATATTTGTGGATTATGCTCAAATTCATGTTTTTGACCGTATATTAGGCTTTCCAACATGAGTTGGTCATCAGGTCTGCTAGCTATGACACCATTCACAACTCCATGAATGAGATGCTAGAGGAGTCTGGAGGACAAAACAAGCGTCTGCAAGAAGAGGTGGAGAATTTAGAAAAATCCTGGGATGAAGTTTGTCATCTGAGCGTATCCAAACAACAACGGCTAGAAGATGCTAATAAAATGGTGAGAAATGTTTGACATCAGAAATGGTAGCCATCCAACGGCTGTACAGATGCAGCATTGCTTAACTTTGGGATTTATCTAATTGTGCAGTAACTATGCTGCAACAACTTCTTTTTTATTTACAAGCAATACAAATAGTGAACATAATCTCAATGTTTATTTGTTATAAAGTTTTGGCAAATTATAATGCATTATTGTAAAATGTAAATGTATTTTTTAAATTGAGTGTTTAAATTTTATATTTTTTTTTCACATGGCTTCGGTACATTAGGTACACGTGGTAAAGTGAATATTTTCTGAATTTTAACCGTGTCTTCTACATTTCAGGCGGATGAGTTCCATGCTTGTGTGACCTCATTTCTAGATAGTTTAGCAGATGCAGAGTTGAAGCTTTGCCACAGTGGACCACTCCCTGATGACGAGGAGCTGTCAAAGCTTGAGCTGGAAGAACATGAGGTAAGGAACTTCCTCACATGCTGTCTTTGAGACACACAGTGAGTCCTCGCTTAACAACACTAATGCAAAATGTTGTTAAATGAAGACAAGACTTCCGCAGAAAGTAATGTATTTGAAGTGAGATACGTTCCAGAGGCAAAAGTGAAAGTTGACTAATTTATATAAATTAAAAATTTTATGAGTTTATTCACATTTCTATTGATTTATTCCTTTTTGTTTGCTTGAAATCAGCTGTTTTTCATATCCCGCTAATTAGCTAGCGGTTTGCCTTTCATTATCATTGAAGAAGCGCAGTTAGCACTTAAACATTGGGACAATTTCTTCTAGGTGTTTGTTCTTATAGCAAAATATTGTATGCAAAAGTCCTTTGAATAAAGTTTTCTCCCAGGTGCCTGGAGGGATATTAATTGCAAATATGTCTTGCTTGATACGAATGGCTGACATTAAATTTTAGCAGTCAGTTGAGAAGCAAAAATGCAAATAATTGTACTGTTTTGCGTCACTAGTGCGTTTCTAGAACAGAATAATGCAAAAAGTACTGTTATAATGCTTCAACTTAGGTAAAAAAGATTTTTGTTATGAAAATCATGTGTCATTAAGTGAGAAAAAGGCGTCAACTGTTCAACGTCGTCAAAACGAAATGTCTCTAAATGGAGAATCGTTCAGCGAGAACTTACTGTACTTTGCCTTCATCTCCCCCATTATACTGTTTACTCGTTAAAGGATTGAATTTTTTTCATGCAATGCATTGACAAAATTTTTTAAGAAATAATTTGAAAAGCCGGTATTTTGTTGCATTTACAAATGGCAGCATGAGCCCAAGATGGCAAGAGTGTTCATTTTTTAAAATGTGATATATTCCAAAGTGCTTGATAATATGTGCAGAATTCCCAGGGAAAAATATTTTTTTCAAAAAGTCTAGCAGCTGCTTGTTCTGCAGGTTTTTGCTCATTTGATAGATATAGTAACTGGCTGTAATTCCTGAATATATCGCTTTATTTACTATGTCTGAAATATATGATAACAGTATATTGAGTTTTTAGTGCCTTAGTGTTCTCTTTGTGATTTTTAAATTGAACTGAATTGAATTCACCTTTTTGATCTAAATGAAATATTTCTACGGTTTCGCTACCTATGTTCTAATGATTTTAATTTTTCAGGCATAATGAGGAATGATATTAGGCAACTAATAGACATGCTTATTCTGTAACCTGCCCTATTGTCGCAGATTCATAATTAATCAGTTATTATCACAATTTAGAAGTTTTAAAGAAATTTCTTGCAATGAGAGTCTTACATTTAAGTATTATGCAGTAACTTGAGTACATTTGGAGGATAGAAACTATAATAAACAATAACTTTCACGCATTCGTTCTCTGCTTTTTAGCTGTTGGCTGAAGGCCTGGCAGAACTGAAAGATTCACTGAATTACTGTACTCAACTTGGACAAGAAATAAAGCATAATTGTCATCCCGATGCTGAGCCGGCCATGAAACATTGGTTGACAGTAATACAGCAAAGATGGGCAGAGGTATGCGAACTAACTATGGGTTACCTCATCGTGATTTTGCCTTGACTTTTCTAAAATATCACGGCATAATAAGCTTGCCATAGCTCGTTTGTCAAAGCACCTACTTCCATGTAACAAACATAATTATGTCATTGTGCTCTGTGCTGCAAATGTCCAGCATTGTTAGAAGCTGCATATTTTTTTTGCTGTAATGTAATCAATACTCTTACATTTGCAATGCACTGTTAAGCACTTAAATGTACAGCATGTTGAAATTTAGAATGTACTTCTCAATATGTACAAATGTACGTTCTTGCATTTGGAATATACTTTTCAGTATGTACCAACGTACGTGCTTGCATTTAGAATGTACTTCTCAGTGTGTACCAACGTACGTGCTTGCATTTAGAATGTACTTCTCAGTGTGTACAAATGTTCGTGCTTGTGTTTAGAACGTACTTGCTCAGTATGTACAAATGTGCGTGTTTGCATTTAGAACGTACTTGCTCAGTATGTACAAATGTACGTGCTAGCATTTAGAACATACTTCTCAGTGTGTACAAATGTTCGTGCTTGTGTTTAGGACGTACTTGCTCAGTATGTACAATTGTATGTGTTTGCATTTAGAATGTACTTGCTCAGTATGTACAAATGTGCGTGTTTGCATTTAGAACGTACTTGCTCAGTATGTACAATTGTATGTGCTTGCATTTAGAATGTACTTCTCAGTATGTACAAATGTGCGTGTTTGCATTTAGAATGTACTTGCTCAGTATGTACAAATGTGCGTGTTTGCATTTAGAACGTACTTGCTCAGTATGTACAAATGTGCGTGTTTACATTTAGAACGTACTTGCTCAGTATGTACAAATGTACGTGTTTGCATTTAGAACGTACTTCTCAGTATGTACCAACGTACGTGCTTGCATTTAGAATGTACTTCTCAGTGTGTACCAACGTACGTGCTTGCATTTAGAATGTACTTCTCAGTGTGTACAAATGTTCGTGCTTGTGTTTAGAACGTACTTGCTCAGTATGTACAAATGTGCGTGTTTGCATTTAGAACGTACTTGCTCAGTATGTACAAATGTACGTGCTAGCATTTAGAACATACTTCTCAGTGTGTACAAATGTTCGTGCTTGTGTTTAGGACGTACTTGCTCAGTATGTACAATTGTATGTGTTTGCATTTAGAATGTACTTCTCAGTATGTACAAATGTGCGTATTTGCATTTAGAATGTACTTGCTCAGTATGTACAAATGTGCGTGTTTGCATTTAGAACGTACTTGCTCAGTATGTACAATTGTATGTGCTTGCATTTAGAATGTACTTCTCAGTATGTACAAATGTGCGTGTTTGCATTTAGAATGTACTTGCTCAGTATGTACAAATGTGCGTGTTTGCATTTAGAACGTACTTGCTCAGTATGTACAAATGTGCGTATTTGCATTTAGAACGTACTTGCTCAGTATGTACAATTGTATGTGCTTGCATTTAGAATGTACTTCTCAGTATGTACAAATGTACGTGCTTGAATTTAGAATGTACTGCTAAACAAGTAAAAACGTTCATAAGCAAATCTTTGAAAAAGAAATTGTTTTGGTACTTCTTTGCACAGCATAATCCAGCCAGAAAGTCTTCATTTAAGTATTTTATTTAAATAAGTATAATTGGCTGTTCTAGATATTGCGTTGTTCCAAATTGGGTTAAGCTATTGGCACATTAGATCCAATTCCAGCCCTTGTGATCAATTCCATTAGGAAATTTATTGCATTTGCTTCAATTTTGTCGCGAAATCTTTGCACGTCAGCGCTATTTCTAGCCTATGTATTTTATGCTATTGGCAGACTTATCTTTTTACTTTCATTTGTTTAAAAAATAAAAGACTAAAGTGTTTAACATCTCTAGATATAAAATAACTTGATACACTGTTTCAAATGATGCATGTAGGCAAATGCTTGGGCCAAGCAGAGAGGCGAGAAACTCCAAGCACATCTAGACACTGTCAAGCAGAACCAAGCTCTTTTGGAGGAGTTGTTAGCATGGTTGGCAGCTGGCGATGCGACTTTGAAAGCAAGGCAGTCACAACCCATGCCACAGGAGCTCGAAGCCGTGCAGAATCTCATGCAAGAACACCAGGTTAGTAGTAATTTGATTGCTTCTAGTTGAAGCCATTATTTGCTTGCTTTGTAAACTGTAGTTATGGCATGCTAGAGTTATGAAGAAACAGGAATATGTAGTATTGTACAAAATGGACGGGCAACATAGAATGACAGCTAGGTCAGAGTTGCTAGTCGTAGATTGTATTTTCGATTAGTAAAGAAAATCAGAAAGGTACATTGGTGATCACTCCATGTCGGAATTAGTGACCCATGTCTCAAATATGCAGAGTTTTATTCTTTTTAAAGAGCAAGGAGACAAGCTCGGCTCACTTGATAGTATTTTAGCCACCTTAGATCCATGGTGGCCGTGACCCAAATTGACCCTTACATTCGTGCCAGTGCCCTAATATCATTCATGCAAAATTTTATTAAAATCTATGCAGTCATTTGGCCATCCATAAAAAGCAACAGGCAAAATCGACTTCCCTAATAGCATAGTTGTTAGCAATTTAGTTAGCTGGTGCAGCAGGTCAGAATGTGCTTTAATGTGATTAACTAATTCTACTGTTGCACCACCATAACTGCAGTAGAAAATGAAAAAATCAAAAGATATGATTTTTCATAAAAGTTAGTCATCAAAATTTCATTAAACCGAGTTGCTTTAAGTGTTGAGTTTTCGTTATTGTTTTGACAAAAGGTGCTGATTATTTTAAACATGCCATTTTTGTTTCTCAGGCTTTCCAAACAGAAATGTTATCTAAGCAGCCAGATGTAGAAAAAATCACAAAAGCAGGGAAAAGGCATCCGGCGCACAGCACCCCGGCACAGAAAGGCGGAAAGCATCTGTAAGTGACTTTAAAACCCTTTAATAAGGTTAAGTGAGTATTATTGCAGAATGTTATAAGTGTTGCTGATTTTGAATTAATACTTTCTGTCATAAATAAAAGAGCTGTCTGGAATTAAAGAGCATTTAACTTGCTCAAACGTTTCGAATCCTGATGAAACGTTTTGAAAATTTAGGCCTTCTGTGGCCTCTGAGAAATGCTAGGAAGTACATTGGTTATAAAGGAATAAACATGTGTTTTTTTAGTGCAAATTGCTTACTTGGCACTATAAATAAGTTTAGAAATGTGTACTCATCAAAAGAAAAATTTACATTTACCGTTGTATTTACCAGTTTCGAAACATTGAAACTACATTGAAATGTTGTTTACTGATTTTCGGTTTTGAAATTGATTTATTTTAAAATTGTCTGACACGTTAGTATGATGTGTGGGTACTAAATATTTCTCTATAGTGTTAAGTTAACACTGATGATGGCAATTCTTATTGCTGAAATGTCTGAGCTTTCAGTAATTGCATAAGTTCATGGTTGCCAGTAATACTTCTGGATGAACCATGATATCAGCAGTGGCTGTTTAATATTATTATTATTATTATTATTATTATTATTATTATTATTATTATTATTATTATTATTATTATTATTATTATTATTATTATTATTATTATTATTATTATTATTATTATTGTTATTGTTATTATTGGGATTGTATATCATCTTTGTTATTGTGAAACAAACCGCTAAATCTAAAGTTTCAGGTTGTATTTTGAAACTTTTTTGAAGTACTCTTAAAAGTTTTTTTACAGCAGTGAAAAACAGGATCCAAAAGTTGCTGAATTGTTCAATAAGTGGCGACAAGTTTGGCTGCAAGCCATGGATCGACAAAGACAACTGAACGATGCATATAACAAGCTTATGGAAATAGAAAGATTGAAAAATTTTGACTTTGATAACTGGAGGCAAAGGGTGATAATTATATTAAAATAATCATTGCAGTAGCATTTATTTAGTAGTGCAATTTTTACTAAGTATCTTACTAGTGTTTTGATTGGTATTCAGAAATGGACAAAATGAAAGCAAAGAAAATAAAAAAACACATATTTTTGTCATCATTATAAATATTATATATAAGCGTATAACTTACTTTTAAATTCATTGTTTTGCTTTCACAGGATGTGCTGTACAGGTAAAAGATTTTTCTTTAGAATTAGTTCAAATATTTTTATAAAACGTGTTGTTTACAGTTTGCATGTAGTTTAGTGGAATTTTTAGAGCTTCTATGACTCTAGTCTTTCAGTCCTGCATGGTTGTAGTTCAGTTTTTTGTTGTGATAAGACAAAATAGCTTTTAAAGCAAGAATCATTCTTGAAACTTTTATATCTGTAAATGGCACAATATGTTTGCTCCCTGTCCTGTAACATATGCATTAAACAAATTAGAATGTTCATACATTCTAGCAATGAATGTTGTGTTTTTGCTTAACAACATGTGAATTGTTTTGTTAGTATCTGGACTGGATGGACTATGACAAAGCAAGAATGGCAGAGTTCTTTCGCAGGCTGGACAAAGATCGTGACGGAAAAGTGGGAAGACACGAATTTATCGAAGGCATTTTAAGATCAAGTAAGAATTTTGCTCTAGTGTACCAGATTTATGTTCATTATGTTTCTAATATGTAGCTTATGGTGCTACGTGTTGATTTTTTTTGCCTGTTTATTTTCTTAAAAGGACATTGAAAGAAAACTGGATCCACTCTTAAACTGTAACTCCAAACAATCTATCCTATAAAATATTGAAAGGGAACATATTATTTTTTCAAGAATGACTTACGTGAAAGAATTATTACTGCAGAAACATAATTTTGCATTCACGCAGCTGGTCCTTTGTTGTTACATGTATTTTGCCATTAGCTAGTTAGATGTGCATTATAGTGCCTACTTCTTGGAAACACGTTGCGCAAAAAAACAGAAGTGTTCCGTTGTGATGTATGTAGTGCATAAGTTTGCATGAGCACGGCAGTAAACTTGAAATTGAATATCAGACTGAATGTTGTACTTCAATTTTGGCTTTCATAAACCGTGCAACGCGCTCGTGAAATATTTGTGCTGTTGAAAATTATGATCAGTTATGACGTCATCGTTAGTTGGGCTCGCCTGCCATTAATTATTGTTTAATTATCAGAAATGCTTTGGCATTATTATAGGTGTTAAAATGTATGATTTTTACCATATTTCAAAATGGAGTAGAATATGAAAAATCATACTGTTTTCTTTTAAGCGAAGTTTTTTAGGGAATAAATACGTGAGACCTTTTAATATATGAATATGTGAGATGTTTTAGTACGTGAATGTTACACAAAATTTAAGCGATAAATTCATGTATTGGGAATTTTAATTTCAAAACAAATAATCCCCTTGTAGAACCAAACTAGAAGAATATGTCTCAAGAGTATGTTGAGATATATCATTCTAGTTGTGTTGTTTGCCATAAAATTTAAAGTATAGTTATATATTTATTTTCAAATTTTTTCTGCAGCTGCCAAACGAATCAATGGCTTTCAGCAAAATTCGGTATGATGATAGACGAGATCAAGAACAGTAACATAGACCAAGTTTTTTCCTAAAACATCTCAGGATAAAACTTTTCCCTTATTGTTAATTATTAACTTCTTGCGGAGAAATTCTATGTAATGCTGTAATATCAGAGTGCAAAAAAATTGCATCACTTATTTATAATTACAAATAGAATGATGTAGTGATATATTTCATCTTGAGCACCTATAGTTCTGATACATCAATTTTAGTCATGAAACTATAGCTGAAAAAATGTCTGCAAGCTTAAACAGCTTATATGAACTTGCTTTTACACAACTTAGAGTTTCAAATGGATAACACAGACAGAAAACAGCTCGTATGAACTTGCATTTACATACCTTAAAGTTTCAAATGGATAACACAGACAAAGATTGAGGCATTGGTTTATGTATGTATTTTTTATGTGTCATGAATGTTTTAATACTTTTCTTTCATGTATGTCTATCAGCACCAATTTGGTTTTTGTTTTTTACTTTTTTTCGTAGAATTTCCAACGACACGTCTAGAGATGGGTGCTGTCGCTGACAAGTTTGACAGGAATGAAGACGGCTTTATCGACTACAAGGAATTTCTTGCTGCTTTAAAACCCGACGAGGGGGTGAGCATTGATTTTTCGTTATCTGCGAATAAGGGTATCATTTTCTGATAGGAAGAACCTGTTTGCGATGCTAGTACGTCATCCTTTTTAGCGTTTGGAAAAGAAAGCTTGTAATACAGAGGCTCACAACTGTGGAACATTTTACCAAATTATTGCAAAGAAGCAAGTACTGTCAAAGATGTGTAAACTCAGTAGTAATTAAGTAATATTTTGTGATTACTTTTCACATGAAATCAGCTTTTAGCCTGTCAGTATTGTTTAATTTGAATGTTCATTTTATACAGCTGTATTTTAGTGTGTATTTAACCAGATATTTATGTAGGGATATAGCAATTTAATTTAATTTTAGTCGAGAAAGAGTGTTATGGCTCTTGTTTTTATGTAAATAATCGGCTGAAAATAGATTTTTATTCACTTGCTTACTTACTAACATTGCATGTTGCAATATAGTGTGAGATGCAGATCAGAGGGAAGTCACAGATTGCTCGCTGTAGGTATAGACTTTTGATTAACGCGTTTTGCATGTAGGATTTGTTAACGTTACAAATGCAATCAAGTGTTTTCTTGTCTTTATCATTACGATATGTCTTGAAACGATGTAGTCCAAATAGTACTGCTGCTGTTTTGTTTCACCAATCGTGATGAACAGTTTTTTTTACAACAACTGAACGTAATATGTGTTGGTTACAGATGCCAAAACGAAGAACTGAAGCTGAAAAGATTGATGATGAGGTTAAACGCCAAGTCTGTCAGTGTACGTGTCCACAGCAATTCCTTGTCAACCAGATAGGTGAAGGAATGTATAGAGTACGTACTACATATTAGTCATTTATTTAATTTTATGTCACATAAGTGTTCACGTTTTTATTTACGTAAACATTCTCATGAATGCTAGCTGCTAGTGGTAATTGTATGTTACACTATTGTAATTGTTAACTGCTTGTCATTTGTTGAAATCTTGTAGTTTGGCGACTCTCAGAAGTTGAGGCTTGTTCGTATATTACGAAGCACGGTTATGGTTCGAGTGGGTGGCGGCTGGATGCCTCTCGATGAGTTCTTGGTCAAGAATGATCCTTGCAGAGGTAAGACACAGTAACTGCGTTAATTATAATTCACTGTTGTTGTTTTTTGAATATTGTGTCATGTGTGTGCTGTGCTAACATATTGAATGAAGTTAACTCCAAGCATTTTTTTTGCTTTTCAGCTAATTTGGGAAGAAACAAAGCTGAACTTAGAGAGCATTTTATTCTGGCTGAGGGTGTGTCACAGTCAATGGCAACATTTAGATCCAAATCACCAGCTGGCAGCAGCTATGGTTCTTCACACAGTGGATACAGCTCTTGTGGATCATCAGCGCATGGAGTTAAGGTATTGGAGATAAGCAACTTGTGCTAAATTGCATAACGTTACTAAGCGTTGAAAAGATGACAGTTGATAGGTATCAGTACTTCACATATCATGCGTAATTGAGCTTCAACACTTTGTAAACAAGTTACCGATGCAGTAGGAGTGGTCTGTCCTCTATATGTGCAACCTTAATGTGCACCTGTTAGCCTACTTGTGCGACTTTAACATAGACTGTTAGCCTACTTGTGCGACTTCAACATAGACTGTTAGCCTACCGTGTGCGACTGTGAGTCGTTCGGCCAACTGTGTCTGTCTGTGTATAACTATGTACTGCAGAACCAGTGACGAAATTACTGCTTCATCAGAAACGTGACTTTTGACCACTGCATATTATGTAACCATTGTGCTGTGTTGTGTTGTATTGTGTTGCATGGTGTGTTGTGTTGTGTTGTTTGACCATTTTTAACAATATGCAGTTTAATTTTGTGAGGTCTAATTTCCACTGTGTTTTTTCATGTTTGTATGCATATATTCATGCGTTGTAACTCTTATATTTCAAGCCTGTAAAGAATTCTACTATAATATCAGAACATAGTGAGATTGTTGCTCTTCATTCCAGCATACTCCTACACCTTTAAGCCGTCAGGTGCACAAACGAAAGAAGCCAGTGAGTCCGGATGAGAGTGACACTAGCTCTATAAACAGCGCTGGGATACCACTGTCTTTTGATAGCAGCAGTCAAGCCAGCCCTGGTAAATAATAAACATAACACTTAGTTCACTGGTTTTCTCTTTTTAAATTTTAAATTTCATGCATCGAAATTTTCGTGCTTAATAAACTGTAAATACTTTCTAAATTTGAATACTGATTAATAAAATTTTGAATCTGGCAATTTCCAATAGATTTCATAGCGACAGTGCGTTATCGTTTATTGTTTTGGTCTTAAGGCAAGTTTTGGTCCACCTTACAAGTGAGAACAAATGAAGATTTGGCAACTGGTGGCATACAGTACGCTGCTAGTTCAGAGTGTATCCAGTCGACATAAGCAGGCTTACGATACAATTCAGTTCCAGCAAGTTGCTTATGTTCTATTCACGGCATATGGTATTCACCCATTTTAACCTGAGCATTGTTCGACGATGACTGTGCTCTGATCAGAGATTTTTTCATTTGCATAAGGTCATTCTGCGTCGATCTGAGCGGTGTTGCAACTCGCAGAAACTCCTATTCCTAGTTGTTTAAAATCTGTTGTAATCGGCCTGAGCATGTGTTTACGACTGTTTTCTGTCAGCTGAGGGGAGCTGCGTCGCGTGGTAGATCGACCTAAGCTTAAATTTAGTATATCAGGTTTTCTTGTCTTAGCATTGAAAGTGAAGACTTCAGTTCAGCAGCTTTATCATAAATGCTTCTCATGGTTTGTATGAATTGTGTTTTTCAATTAGATTTTAAATTAGTTTGGATCAGTTGTTCCATTAATGAGTTCTTCCTTCTTCAGCCTTGCGGGAAATTTGTCTCACATTCCGAACTGACACTAATTATTTTATGATTCCAGAACGTCAAAGTGTTGCAAGAAGTCAGACTTCTTCTCAAGGTGCTAGCCGTGCCAGCAGTCAGACCGGAAGTCACACACCGAGCATAGGTGGCAGTGAGCAATCGCTTTCTGAGCTTTCTTCCGCTGGTGATCCAGCCCCACAGGAAACCGCGGAGACGATGATATCGCCGGTAAAAACATCAACGCATGCAGGAATTACCATGTCAGAGCAGCGGGTTCAGACTGTGAGGTCCAAGACGCATACGATTCCCGGCAAGACCGTCACGAAAAGTGTTCGAACAAGGCAGGTTGTCACTCCAACTAAATCACCTTCTTCTACTGAGAGTCCAAAGTCTGGAGCCAAGGTTTCTAAGAAGGCGCCAAAGAGTGGCGTCATGGGAACCAAGGCGCAAGGAACAAGCACGCCAAAAGCGACGTCTCACTCGAGTTCTGGCGTGTCAAGCCGCAGAAGTGGAACTGATTCATCTGTTAAATCTAGCAGGATTCCTTCTCCCAGGAAAGGATGAAAACTGTCTTGATATTTTTTCCACTGACAGCAAAATTTATGAGCCATTTATCTCAATTTATACTTTTCATAAACTTGATAGTAATGCCATGCTTGTGCGTTACAGGTTTCTAAATACAACAACAAGTTGTCCCTATGAAGCATAATTGCAAAAGCAAAATTTGCTCAAGATCTGACGTTAAACCAATGCAAACCATTTTTCGATACATAAATGTGGTTCACGAGTCTCATTTCTGAATGTATGAAAATGAATAAACTTTCTGGGTGCTAACATTTCAGGGTGCTAATGTTATCAAGTTTCCTTACTTTTGGCTGCAGTCTACCGTGTACACCTTTCACTGGCCCCCTTGTGACTGGAATAAATTGTGTCCGATACATTTTGTTCTTCAAGGATAATCAGAAGTACAACCATGCCACAATGACTAAATCTAATAGTGGAAAATATATGCATTTTGTATTAATTGTAAAAATGCATTAATCCTAAATCAATATCCCACATTGCAAAAATATTCTACTTCTGTTAGTCTAAAGAACTAGCTGAAAGTCGTATCCAAATATTAGAAACCTTCTTTATGATTTTTAACTTTGAATCTCGTCTAAAGGTGCTGTAATTCATTGCTTTTAGTATGAAAGTAGTGCAGAATAATGAAAATTAAAGACTTCTTTCGATTGTTTTGTGTAGTAATCATTTTGGTTTTTAGATACTTTTTAAAATCAAATGGTTAGTAATTGTTTATGGTGAAAGATTTTAAACATTGTCAAGTATTTTATGTACTTTCACAGATGTGTTGTGGGTTTGCTAAAATCAAACTATTGTGCCTGTTTTATAATTGACTAATGATATACATATTTAAAAGTATTGTTAACTAGTAAGATGTGTATATTTTTCCTAGTTTAAAAATTGACCATTCCAGTAGATTGTGATAAAATTATAACCTTGTATTATAGTTAATAGACTTGATATTTTTATGGATTATTTTAAATTGATTTGTAATATTTTTTGAGCGTGTAAGCATATTAACATGGATTTCATACAATTTTTAAACTACTAATAACAATAGAGAAATACTAGGAACACAAACTTGTCTTGCAAATTGTTTTTAGTTTTTACTGGAGAATCACTGTAAAGAATTTGCCAGACATTTTTGGGCCTAGAATACTAATCATAAAAAATGTGCTGCCATTTTTGTATCATGTCTTTTTACCAGCAGCTCATTCATGTTATCGTTGTTAACAATTTTTATTGTAGCTTGTAATTTAAAAATAAAGTTCGAAAAAAATGTTAATTTTATTGGTGCAAGCATATTTATTGAATTATTTACATTTGATGCCGTCTATGTGCTTCTACGTTCTAAAACATGGCATGTTCCACCTGTTGATGCTATGAATTCCTGTTCACCTGCACTGCCTACGATATCTCATCTCTCAAATCTAAATTGTATTTGTTAAATTTTTTTGTAGTATACCTATATACGCAAGTACTTGACCGCCTCTCGGCTTTTTTGTCATTTCAAGAGTTTTACTAATGATGTAGGAAGAGGAGACTCCAGAGGTAGTTAGTGCATGTCCGATCCAATGCAATCTTCTTGCTTGGATTTGTTTACTCCAAGGATTCTTCACCACATCATACAGATCAACATTTGATATTTTGTAAGGCCATTTAATATCTAACAATTTTCTACAAAGATATCTGAAAAGCATCAATTTGCTTCTGCTGTTTAACTTTTATTGTCCATAGCCAGCATTGTAACAAAACATTTGATTGTATTTCTCTTAAATTATTCATAAAACATCAGGCTGCAATAGGTGACAAGTGTTTGCAACTGTGACGAGGAGTATGTATGTGTGAAGTACTTTAGTCTATGTAGATTAGGTAAGAGAGAGAGAGACTGTAAAAGTGATTCTTAAGTCCAGTTGTTAGAAACCGAAAGGGAACAAGCCTTTAGAAATAGCTAACAACAATTAATTACTAATACATTAATTGCCAAGAAACGGCTAACAACAATTACCAATACATTAACTGCTAAACTCGCTCTGCATAATTTTTTCAGTTTATTTCAACATATGTACAACATTTTTTAAATTTTAAATTTCATAACGATAATAAAACTGGTACGTTTCTTATGCACTAGTGCATCATTTGTAAACAATTACAGAATAAGATGGAAATAATTAAAACAATACTAGCAAGACCTTGTAGACCGTAACATAACATAACTTCGTGCCAATAAAATAATCAATAACAGGCGAACATTAACAGTAGTGCCTTTTTTATGCAACTAAAATAATGGATAGCATTTTCCTAAGACACTGTACAACTTTGAGTGAGAAAACACGAAATTGGAAAACCAAATTTCACTATTCCCATTCAGTCTAGTGGAGGTCACTGCTTTCTCAACCCGGAAATAAGTTTAATTTTTCTTACAAAAAACCCGAAAACATCCAAATGTCAACTTTTTTGTAAAGGGTTTTTCGCAAATTTTTGCAAAAGTCGGCCAAATTTTAAAAAAAGTAAACCGACAGTTGCTTTCTCAACCTAGAAATGAGCTTATTTTTCCTTCTGAAATTTCAAAAAGAAATGAAAAAATCAGCTATTCCATAAGTGTTTTTTTGCAAATTTTTGCAAAGTCTACCTAACTTCTGAAAAGTGAACTGACAGTGTAAACCTCGCTGAAAAAAGCAGTATGTTTACAACATACCTCAAGAAGGATGAATTACCGAGCAATATTTAACACAGCATCACACTCAGTTGACACTGTTCCGTTCTCTGAATTACGATGTTTTAAGTTTTGCAAAAACAAACAACCGAAGAAAGTGATAAAACTGACTATTTTATGTTTCCCGCTCTTTTTCCAGATGGCACAAATTAAAAATACGCCACATATAGGAAGACCGAATATTTCCTTTACATACTTCATTTTAAGAAGTAGCTGGTGTTTTAGCAGCCTTAAACTACTAGGGTTAAAAATTATATGCAATAGTTTTCATCAGTTTGAAAAACAAAATGACTTCAAGATATTGAAATTCCTATCGTAAAAACTAATAAATTTTTAAAACATTTTTAATTTGAGATCATTTTCTAATTTGTACATTTTGAATTGTAATATTCACTTTATAAATGAAAAAAGAATTCAAAGCTTTAATTTCCATCACATTTGTACCACCATTTCTACAACTACTTCTAGGTGATATAAATAAATAAATACAATATATACATCAAACATAATATATTTTAAATTAAGAGAAGGGAATTTATAAAATTTAAAAGTGAAACAATTTTATTATGCTAGCCATAAAATTTGATCAGCAGAACTTATTTAGGGGAGAAGTAACGAATATAATAGTCTAATACTAAGACACTAGTTTATAACTATTGTCACATGGATAAAGTCAAGTACACTAAAGGGGCTTAATAAGAAATGTCAACTGTTGTGTGTTTTGCACGCCTTTTCTACTTTATATCGAAATTTAAATGTACATCGACAGTAAATTTGATGTGGTAGCTCAGCGCTTTGAAATGAATTAACTACTAACAATTTATTAACTTACAGATGTTAACAAAGAGACTTTAGCTGGCGTGCCAGCAAATTTCAGAAAATTGTTAAACTAAATAGCTACAGAACCTTACTGTCGTTGTATGTAAATAGCCAATTTGAATGATACTCCAATAACAATTTGTGAACGATTAACAAAAATTAGTAGTAGTTACTCAACCCCAATTATTGCAATTAATAATGTCTTTTAAAAAAAACTCAAATTAATAATATCTGAAATACATGCTGTCCAATTATAAAGCCAATTCCTTCATTCACACAGGCATCCCAAGCAACTCATTTACTGAGGTAAGCATATCTGAACTTATCTAGGTAACACCAATCAACAAACTTATACCATCAAGACTCTCCAATTCAAAACTGTGTGCATTTAATAAGTAATAGCAATAAGATAGTACAAATCTTTGCACATTCCAGATACCAGTATTCACTAACATGCTGGAATGTACTGAAGTTTCATCTATACAGTCATACCAAAATACTTGCGACCAAATTAATGGGGATTCTTAACAAGCAGTAGCGTAGCTGGGGGGGGGGGGGAGCAGGTGAGGCGGGTCGCTCCAGTTGGCGTTTTTCAGAGGGCAGCATTGTGATCCAGTGCAACGAAAAAGTTCATTCTGTCAGAGCAGTAAAAAAGCAAAACACCCAACAATTTAATTTTCCATGAAAACACTGCTTACAGGTCTTGCGAAGATGATAATTAGTAATTTAATATCATTGTAATATTTGTAATGCAGTTTGTCTTTGCTTTTAAAGTGTCTGTGTGGTATATACAGTTTCAGTTAACTGTAGAATACATTTTATAATAACACTTGTAGCTTCAAGCTTACTTACATAAAATTTTGCACACATTTTAACGATGTATTTGTCATTGGTGCTTGGTTTCTATAACACTTATGTCATTGCTAGTTACATTGTCATTCCTTGCATAATAATGATTGTGATTTAGTGACTTTTTGGCTTTGGCTCACCAAATCAGTTTAAAAATTTTTGAATACCTCTGTCAGCATTAGAATTAAAATATCATCGTTTGGCATAATTATTTGTGGATCTACAAACTAATTTACAAACAGTAATTTCAACTTTATATTTCGAATATTTTGAAAACTTTTACTTTACTTCAATCAACTGTTAACATATTCAAAATTCCCCCGGTAAACACAGCGGCATCTTAAAAGTCATTCTAGAATGGTCTTCAACTACCATTACAATGCTCTTTTCTGCGTTAACATTTGAAGAAGCTTTTGAGCTTCGTAACTTTTGAGATTCGAAACATAAAGGGCGAATTCATTTCTTAACAAACTGATTTTTTTCAGTAAAACATACTATATTATTTTATCAATTTATCTCCACAACTTATCGCAACTGCAAGGCAACACTGGGAAATTTTACAAAACTAAAATTTTCCTACATAAACATTTCCGTGGGAGGATCACCACAAGCTCTAGCTATGCCACTGTCAACAAGTTACACCAAAAACAAAGTTGTGGGAAATTTAAATGCTTTTACAGATTACGATTTTCTCAAATAACTTGCAGAAGAGTATACTAGAAAAATTACTCTTGGATCTACATTTTATTGGAAGAAAAACAATCCAGCGTGTCTCTCTATGTAATTAGAAAACATCTTAATAGGTAGACTTTTACGTGTTTAATCTATAAAATATAGGGAATCTGCATTCGCAAAAAAATGTTAGAAAGAATTTGAAACAAAGTGCAATGAGCACCTCGTGTGATTAGTAAAATCATTTTAAAGTCGCGATCATTTCACGCTGTTGAACGCCTATTTATCTACCAACTAGCAAAGAAGCAGAAGTATAATAAGTTTTTACAAAAAATTAGATAGCAATTTTTTTGATATTTTTTGCATGAACGTAAGGTAAGCTGCAGAAGTCTGAATTAGTTTAAGCAGCATGCACTAATGGAAGACCGCAGTGCACCTACAGAAAGTCATACATCCACCAGTTACACCATAATTTTCAAGTGCATGGTGGCTACCACTGTTTCTGAAAATTTCTTCATAATGTTAGCATAGATTAACTTTATGCTTAAGAGACAGTCTTTTGCAAATTTCTTTGTTAAATTTTTTTAAATTTAAGTGACAGGTGTAAAATAAACCTATCATGTTCAATAACATTTCATTTCCTTTAATACTATTTATGTAATACGTCTAAACATAATATTAAGACCGGTACCGCGAGTAACTGTTCCCCTCACATGTTCCAGATTTTTCCATTTCTGCAGAGCTTCCAGCTTGCTCAATCATTGTTTCGGCTAACGTATGCAAGTTCTGCTCGGGAGACGCTACTGTGTCAACTCCAGGTAAAGATTCCCGGTCTTGCGGTTGACTCTCAGATGTAGTAATTAATCTCTCTTTTCTGACCGTCACTCCCGTTCGAGCATCGATGATTGTAACCTCATCATCGTCATCTCTGCAAGTTTTTGGATCGTTAGTGGGGGGCACGTCTTCCGCATCGGTAATGGACGTGTCACTCTGCAAAATTTTTAGATTAGATTAAATTTTAACGTATTCGTCTCATTTTAAACAATATAATAATATACAATATTTCATTATGGTAATAATCATTGCACTGAGACAGCTGGTGAAAGACCATGAGGTTACCTAGCAACCACGCCTATTTATGCAACATTACTATTAATTAAGTTAATCGAATGACACTAATAGGAACTTGTTGCGAGACTTATAAGTTTTATAAATATATAACACAATCGCATTAGTAACTTAAAAAAGATATTTTTGTTATTAATTGCTTAAAGCCTTTTGTTATTATGTATATAATATATATTTATAAATAACTGAGTAGTATAATAATTAGTCTGCAGAATGTTTGCAAACTAACCGGTAAACCAAATGGAAATACCTTATACAGTTACAATAGACATAGCGCAGTAATATGAGACATTAACAGTTGACAGTTTATATAGGTCAAAAACAAATCAATCACAGTTTCACAATTATAACAATTATGTATATAATGATGACAAATGTAGATATATATTTATTCTACATGTAGCATTGCTATTATTAAAAGTGAATTTTTGTGACACTAAAAAGTGGTTTTGTGTCATCACAAGAGATTATTGTAATGTTAGTTTAGACACTTAGGTACAGATTACAGTTTCATCTATCATATACCAGGTATTTTAAAGCATATAGAATACTACAACTCATCTACAAATGAAGCATGAAGCAAATTTTTTATTTTTGTACAAATGTTTGAGCAGATTGCGGGAGTTCTAAAATTTTTTAAATTCCGAATATTTTAAATTTTAATCAATTATATTTATGTTAGAAGCCATAAATTTTAGTTATTGTACGTCGATATCTTATAGATTAATACTGTTGACGGTATTGTTTAAGCAACAAAAATAAAACTAAAAGAATATGTGTAAACAATTATCTAAAGTTGTTTCAGGGAAACATATCCTGTATTGATGTTAAGAATACTCTTGCTATGATATCATTGTGAACACCATTCATTTTCTTGCATTTTCATAACTTTGGTCCAAAAATGCCACAATTTTGTCATTTTTCATCAAAAATAAATCACGAATAACAAATTTTGGAAACCAGCACCCATCACGGTTTCATCACGATCAAAATAATAAAAAATTAGCTTCAAGGGGTAACTATAGTAACTCGAAAAAACATTACTAAAATGTCATGTTAAAAAATTGTAATCATTTGTTTATGAGAACATTGGTTTAAAAGGGGCACAAATATCGTTTTTTGCAACAACACATTCAATAAAAACATTCATATTGATAAAAATCAAGTCAAAAGCAATGTTCAAGTACCTTGTCAGCATTCAGCGTTTGGTGTAGCACTGCTGTGTCATTTTTAGCTGATGTATTTTGCTGTTCATTTGCTGACAGCTGCGCCAGCGTCACAGGACAGTAGCGATGTAACAGCAGCAAAGACTTCAAAGAGGCAATCTCTTTGCGTAGCTTGTTTACTTCTTTCTGTAATGCCAAAAATTTTTGTAAAACAAAACCTCTGACTAGGTTTTCACTTTGTGCAAATTTCAGTGGTTATACATTTATGTAGTCTTTTTAAATTTTATACTAATTAAATGTAACTTAATCAATTACTTATTAAGCACAAAATGTGTATTTTAATGTTTTTCTTGTTTTAAACGTCTTAATATTTTGAGAAATTGTTTAAATTTTTAAAGTAAACAAAATCTGTCATACGGCTTAGAAAGGTCGAAATTGGCGTCTTAATACCAAAAAATAAAATAAATTGTACAAAAAAGAAATTTGCTGTTTGTGCAACTTGTACTTTGTATTACAAATGCGAAAAATAAATTACTTTGATTACATAATAACTAATCACATAAGCATTGTAATAATAAATTGATTAAAAGCGTTGTTTGCTGGTTTTATTTCAAGAATTCTCTTAACAACAAGCTGACTTCTGCCCAAAGTTATAAATGAAAATACTGTTCCACATTTTGACAATAATGCATGCAGTGCTCAAGACCTTAACATAGTGCAATAGTTGTTAGGTTAAGCAGCAGATAAGACAACAATTACTGATATCTGATAATGTCATTTAAAAGTTATTCATAGATAAAAAAATGAGTTTAACTAAAATGGCTCATAAAATTTCGTCCAGTTTGAATTTTAAGTTTCAGTAAAGTAATAAGGCAACTTGTAACACTTGCCCTGTGCACGATACTAAACATGAGTATTAAATGACGCTACAGGCAAAACATTAGGCCAAAAGAATGCTTCTCACATTGGCAGATGGAAAAATGCTACTTATTTTGAAATCGACAAAAATTGAAAGCACTAGTTGATTTTTGATTTCTAGTTGATTTGTTACATAATTTTCACCGCTATAAAATTACACCGAGCAGTTTTACTGTTTGAACCCACAGTTCACAACATATATTCCAATAGTTTGCTAGGCTATTTATAAACAAAGAATCACGTATCAACCTGTAAAGCCTGGTTGCTATGTGAAAGCTCATCAACTTTGGTTTCCAATGCAGATATCCACATTTTACGTTTCACGCGGCACCGCGTTGCTGCAGCTCTGCAAAAAGAAACAGTTCTTACGTAATGTCACCATGTTAGAAATCACTTCGCAATTCTTAACCAAAGTTTTTTCATTGCAGCACTAAAGTTACGTGTTATTACATATAGAAATAACTATAAAATATTTCAGAAGACAAAAAAAACATGTTTTTCGAAATGTTTATTTTAACGTTTGCACATGAGTATAATCTCCTAAAACTCTTTTTGTAATCGCTAACACCATAATGACTTTTTATTAAATTTAGAATGCTATTTTTCATTGTAAAGGTTTTTAAGGAGTCATTCTATTTTCTTAAAAACAGCCACACTATTTAGTTAGATGGATAAAGCACTTCTGGACTGATTAATAATTAAAAGCAATGTTCAGACTAACAATTACACAGATTTCTGGCAGCAGGACTACAGTGAATTAAATGAATGTTAAAACTCTACCTGTTCCTTTCCAGAATTTTTCTTCTTTTTTCATCCGGATCATCTTCAGAAGCTCGTCGTTTACGGTTGCTGAAAACAATGTTAGAATAATGACAAAATGGCAAAACTTTGACTTCTTTATGAACAGTTCCTATTTTCTGGTTTCTTATTATCACAAACTAGCAAAACCCTCCAATACGAAAGCTGTTACTTAATAAATCTAATTAAAAATAGTTTAGTGACAGAAATGCCTTACCTGACAGGCTGTGTCGTAGTTACTATTTGCTGACCTTCGCTAACTCGTGGACTAGGTGTCTGTGCAGAGATATCATTTGATTTGATAGTACTACTGCTTCCTGCTTCTTGATTTCCTTGAGTTAATGCAGCCTTCAGCTTCTGCAAGAGAAAACAGGAATACAAAGTCAATTATGGCTGCTACTATCGCAGGCGTGCATTCCACTTAAAAGCAAAGCAGCCCAGGCAAAAAATGGCATTTGTGACTGTCTGGGAGTAAATTGGATAAAAAGTGCATAGGCAGAATTTCATTGTAAAAATGCTGCTGTTACTCATTCTATGGTGATTTGAGAAATCTCTGTTTAATGTTTCGCGGGAAAGAATAAAATTGTAATTGTAGCTGTAGTACATCGAAGACACATAGTAGTAACCAGAGAAGCAGAAGAATGATACCCTTTAATTGCAGGCATGAACAAACACATTAGTACATAATTCTGAAACTACAAAAAAAAAGCCGTGAGCTACAAAATCTCAGAAAAAAATTTCAAACTTTTGAAAAAGTATGGACACTTTGGACTTCAACAAGATTCTTTAAAAACACGATGGCTATGCAAATGATTCAATTCTTTACCAGTTGCAAGACGAGTTTTACAAACAATTATTTCTACAAATCATTCACAATTTTAAAACCATGCCAAACTATTCAATAAAAGCTTTCAAGACAATGGAAAATGAAGATAAAATTTGGCAGTTGAAAAAGAATATGATATGTGAGGGGTAGTACATTAAGAAACTAATACTAACTAATGATAAGGTTATTAAAATTTTACTTGTTCTCAACACTTACTCTCTAGCAATTTTAATGTCCTGAATAACTTACTAATTTTGCCAGGGACATGTTTCCTGTTGTGGAAGAGACTGTCGCAGTTGTTGCCACTTTCGTAGTTTCAACTTGAGTATGAATCGCTTGAGTTTCTATGACCCCAGTTGGAACCTTAATGAAAAAAAAACAAAGTGGATCTTTACCAGTAATTGCAAACATCCAGAAAAACTTTAGCTGACTTAAACTGTCAACATTTTAAAGAATAATAAACAAGTGACATGAAAACTTATGCAGACTTAATCAAAACTGGGAATCCAGAATATCGTAATGCTGAAGTTCATTTTACTGCACATTTAAACCATTTTTCATATTGCAGAATAATTACTGCCGGTTACGTTACCAGTACAGCCTGTCTTAAAGTACACCCGAAAACAAAATAAATTGGTAAATACATTAAATTTAAACAAAAAATTATGATTCTCAGCTAAAGTGGACTGTACAAAGTGTTCCCTCGCTACTTCGTTTATCGCAGACTCGCTGTTTCGCGGGTTTTCAAATATATTAATGTAAAATATTTATTGCTGTATTTTCGCTGTTTCGCGGGTTTTTGCGGTACTCCGTCTAAAGTATATTTGCACATGCGTAGTACGCATTGTACAGTAATGTATAGATTTGATGAATTTTGCATACAACATCACAAAATGTATAAAAATATTAATTCTAACATTAAAAGAATATTATAAATCATAAAAAATTACCACTTACAGTAAATAGTGTATTTATTCGGCGGATGAATACACACCAAAAACGAAATGTAGTACTTGCGCCCGTTTGAGATGCTACTTGCCGACGTGAGATTTTTATGAACATTTAAGTACAGTTTTTAAAAGGTTCATGTATTCAATTATCGTGGGTGGGCCAATATAGTGTCAATATATGCCGAGTTTCTTGAGTCAACTGCCGACAGTTTTGTATACTTTTGGATAGGAACAGCCCATATTAAGCATTTTTGAGACAATCAGTTGATTGATTCTACATTACCTTGAGTCTAATACACGGTGCCTACTGTATTAGCTTAGTATCACTAAATACAGACAATCTGCATTTTCGGACCGACGTGCCCCGCTTTTGTCCGGCAAACCGAGATATGAGTGCAATTTGATAATAAAGTAAATGTTATGCACACAACGAAAAGAAGAATTAAAGTCGACGGGAGATGAGGCAAACAAATTTGAATTACAAATTTTTTTTCCAGCTACCCGAGTTTGAAATAAACTGTGTAACATACAATATGTTAAACGTAACCGCGATCACACATAATCAACGAAATACACATAATCAAAGATACGCACATATGTATATGCAACACGATTGGAGTAATAAAAAAACAATTATTTTAACAGATACCTGCATGCAAGGTACAGCACTGCCATCTGGTAACTTGAGATATAGCTGTACAGGATTAACGTCCAATTGTAAAGGAGCTGCTGCAATGGTCTTAACTTGATCATTTTCCTAGATCATACAATATAGATAAATACAGCCTCAAATATAATTATGCACTAAAGGCAAAGAGAGTTAGTTGATTTCTGTTTTGTTAGGATTCTTCTAAATTGTTATTATTAATACAACAAAAATAGGCGTTTGCACTGTTCCTTAATTGCCCAAAATGTCTTAAAAAAGAAACTAAGCTATAGTCTGCACAAACAAAGGTACTACATCACGTTTTTGGAAAAGATTTGCAAAAAGAAAAATGCGCCACAAGTTCATGCACTCAGCAATTTTCAGATGCACAACAATCAACTTGCATGCCTTGACTTACTTTTGATGGGTGCGGTTTGATTGGTTTTGGTGATACTGGCTTTGTGACTCCATCGCCGCTAGTCTCTAGAATTGTTGGGGATAACTGAGATGGCAGACGGATAAAAGTGGGCTGAGATGTGGCTATCATGTTAAATGGTGATAGCCTAGTGATTCCCGGATGAAGAATAACAGAAGGACTAGCTGGCGTAGGCTTTCTAGAAACAAAAAAGAAACGATTGCGAACAAATATTATCAGAAAAATTCCGTAAGTTTTTGAGTTTATGATTCAAGGTTTATCTACCATGTAGTAGTTATCATAGCTGCCAAAAATGCAAGAGCTCGTAGTAGTATGGATAAACAACTTCTTTTCCTCTTTGTAATTTATTCAATTGCAACTATAAAAACATCATTAAAAAATCTCTCAAGCACTGATAATGTGAACAAGTAAAAATTTATTTTTGACAACTTCACATTTTCATTAAAACAAACTGAAATAAATAATGTGATAAACTGGCATTTGCATCTCATTAATTAATTAATTAGTTAATTAGCTCATGTCCATTTCTCCTTATATCTAAATCACGAAGAATGTATATCAAAAATGTAAGCTTTAACAAAGGTGTTAACTATATGCAAATTTCATTCATTACATTGTCCGCAGTTCAGTTTTGGAGCAGTCGTTTTGTTCTTTCTTCACAGATTCAGTTACTAGAAAAAAAACAATTTCAATTTTTACAAAGAAAATGTTTAAACAAACAAAATAAAATAAAATAAAAATGACTGATAATAAACTTTGGTGTTGAAATTGTTCATGAAATTAGCCAAATCAGTGTACTTGATAAAAAAATTCATCGAAAAACCTTTTTCTTCAAGTAGTATTCTGAAGGTCATAAAAAATATTGCCAAACATTTTGTAGGCTTGAAATGCTATCAACCTGAAAAGAAACTTTACATTATTTGATCCTAAAATCCACATCTGATAATTGAAAAAAATGTCTGAAAATCAATAATTTACTTAACTTAACACAAATGCTGACTGGACACCGCAATAATGTAATTACTTTTACCATTCAAAACCTAGTTTTTTAAAAATTAACACCTGAAGTTGATATGCCGTTGTGAGAAATAAATCAAGACAGTTCATGATGTAACAACAACCAGTATTTTATATTTTGTAACTGTGTTAAATACATGTATTGAGAAAAACAAAACCTGATCAATCAATTATGTCACATGTATGACAGCACTACTATAGCATTACTTTACTTCGATTTCATTCTGATACACTTATGAGAAAGTAACGTCGCCTGCCATGAAGTACAGATTTACTCTTTAATTTACGTGTGTAATACGAAGTAAAATTACAATGTTAAAATTTTTACCTGTTATGACAGGTGGAGTAAGGATGTCAGGTGTATTGCCCACAGAAGTACCAACGATTGCATGTTCAAGAGGAATGAGTGCTGGAGTGTTTAGAGTATCAGACTGATCAGACGGGTTGACAGACACAAGCAGCATTTTCTAAAACAAAACAATTCATACTAAAACCAGCACCGCCAGATATCTCAGTTGTTTCAAGACCTTGCAATCAAATCATTGTCCAAAAATAAAGCAAATGTTTTGGATTTGGCTATTACAGATACTTAAATAGACCTACCAATTATGCCTGTCATGCTAATTGGCTCTTGCTAATTGAGCTTACTGTGGGGCCTCGTAGTAACAGATCAATCAAATTTTCTCTCTGTTTTCCCAGCTCGGATCTTTTAACTACTATCATGTCATAGCTATTATATGACACACATCTATAATTTACCAGTATAATAATCTTAGTGCTTAGGGTACGTCTTAGAACAGAAGAGAATAAAATGTATTAGAACAGAAGAGAGTAAAATTACCTTATCATAATGTAAACCTTCATTCCCCACTAGGACAGTATATGTCGTTTAATAAGTTTGCTTCATTAACTGTAAATTAATAACTTGTTTACAGTATTACATACTTCATGATGCACAGAAAGCAGGTGATGTTGGCCAGATGCATTAGCTGCTGCTGCTTTTCGGAACGACTCTTCAAAAGGATTCACAGGCAGGTCGCTGAACAGTGTTCCTTCTTCAGATCCCCGCAAAAAGCGCGTAGGAGTCGGCGTTTGATCAGCTGTAATGCAAAAAAGCAAATCAGCACGTTTTTATTGGGATACCAGTGCATCAGAATGGAGCATTTGCCAAAAAAATCACTTGTGATAATTTATATAAATATTCATTCTTAATATGAAAGGTAATTTTAGGATATTTTAGATGAAGAGTATTTGTACAATTATAACAAAATAAAGAAATAGTTTCACCTGTAAATGCTATTGTGTTTAAATTTTTATTTCCAACTGCTAGTGTCATCTGATGCTTTTGCTTATGAACCATTAAATGATCTTCATTTGTAAACCCCTTAACAGAAGAAAAATATTATAAATGTAAGATGTATAGCCAGTTAAGCTCAACTATTGCAGGCAAAATAGCAACAATTTCACAGCAAGCCAGCTGATGACGTAAAATGTGAAAGACATTATGCAAAATAAAAGACAAGTCATCACCAGATGTGTAACTTATGACATAAGCAGTAAACTATGTATAACTCGAACACCTCGGGACTGGAACATTTGTTCAAGTTAATCAGTTTGAGTTACGCGATAATTCGAGTTGCAGATTCTGAGTTACGCAATGTTTGGTAAAGTAAAGGGAAAAAACGAAACGGGAAATCTGTTCCACAAGATACGCAAGAATTCGAGTTATACCAGTTCGGGTTACAATACGTAGTTTACTGTATGCAAATGTCCTTCATTTCTGCAGCCATAACTTTAGTCCAGTCTTTTATATTTAATCATTTACTATTGTAATACACTCATATCTCGGATTGCTGGTCAAAAGCGGGGAAATGTCGGTCCAAATTTGCCAATTGTCCATATTTAACGATACTAAGCTAATACAGTAGGCGCCGCGTATTAGACTTGTGGAAATGTAGAACCAATCGCTTAACTGTTTCAAAAATGGCTAGTATGGGTCGCTCTTATGCAAAAGCATTGAAAAACAGTCGGGACTTTTTAACAGTCCAGATTTTGTCCAATTCTTCCGATATCTGTAAAAGAGAGGACCAGCAAATCCAGATATGAGTGCAGATAGTTGTAACATTACATAACATGACATAATTGCTACACATTACATAACATGACATAATTGCTACATTGATGGTTGATCACTGAACATAACACCAATTGTGAAGCAGCTGCATTGGCTACTAATGTGAATGCTACAACAACTAACATTACTACTTGTACTAGTACTAATACGACCACCATCACAACGTACCACTGCTGAAACAGGTGAAAAGCAAACTTGGTACAGCCACCTATGACCAACTGTAATTACATATTTGACGATTTTGGTAACGAACATGGAAGTTGTGCAGCTTACCTGACCACAATCACGTACATCACAAGTAAACGGCTTGTCCGACGTTTCCATTAATAATAACTAGTAATGGTAATGGCAGCTTTCAGGACCTACATGACATACCAACTGAAGGACCAAAATTCAAAATAATAATTATCGGGCACGTACATAAACGAAAAGTTATACACGTATTATTTTATCTTTGTGATATGGAATCGTACAGGAATTTACTGACAAAACAAAAGTAACAAAAAAAGAATGTAAAAAACAAAACGCGTTATTTTGCTGTATTAGTCTAAAATTTGTAAGTCTTTAACAGACAGAAATTTACTATTAGGATTTGTAGCTTTGAAGAAATGGCGTAAATACTAACGTGAAGGAAACAACACCATGTACACATTATTCAAACAACGTAACGTCGTAAAAGATACATTTTTCTAAAATAGCGATAATACACAATGGGGCTACTGTAACTCGCGCTTCATTTTTCAACTGAAGCCCGAGCGGGCGCAGAAATGTAAAACTACTACAGAAGTACAATTATAATTATCTGCAAAATTACAAATTTAATTGAATTTTTCCACTTTTCTCAAGCACAAGCGAACGACAACATGGCATATCTTTATTTGCCTACCTTTTCAACCAAAATGACATCTAGGCATAGACCTATTTCTATACTCTGCAATGTTGCCAATTTTGAGATTGTAAAATTTGATGCTCTATTCTGTCTACAATAGATGGAATAAGATCTTGAATAAGAATAATGACTCTCTTCACCTATCAAAGGCGGGTAGTTTTTAATTCCTATAATTTAGTTTATGTCTAATTAGGTTACTAATCTCCAATATGGAGTTGATTCGCTAAGGTTAATAAAGCTCAAGGCTCTTGCTTGAATTATTATTAATAATTTCTCCCATTCAAGTGTGTCAAATTTACCAGTGAGTCGTTTCAGACCTTTTAGCGCTGTACTCACAGAAAGAAGCTTATAACATTAATTTAACTCCTATTGAGCAAACTCTCACTTTCAGCTCACTTCCTATTGCATCCTATCTTGATCTCTTCATTCTTCAGTGGCTCACATAATACTGAAATCCTTTTATTCGCAACATGTTTGTTCTCATAATTATACTGTGTTTTCTCTGCATTAGGTTTAGTGCTAATATTTTGGTTTTTTCATTTTCTAAACAGTTTTCAATTATCTGTTTAATTATAATTTCTTGTCATATTCCCACAATATCATTGATAGATAATAACGTATAACACTTGTATATTTCTGCCCATTACAGTCCCTGTTGTCACCCTTTCATTATACATTATGCACCTCCTTCCTCCTCCTCACAGTAACTCGTTTAGTTTACAATTTTTTTCAATGTAATAACAATTTGTATGTATGTTTATCTGTTGCTGTGGAATAAATTCATAATTCATTCATAAAATTTATTTATTCGATTTATTGCAACACAAAAATGGCCCTAACATTGTTCTTTACCGGACTATTTCATTTATTTCTGTGGTCTGTTTTACCTAATGGTGTTTCTATGACGATTTCTGAAATTTCGCTTGGTTTATGTAGATGATTAATATTTCTCTGCTGACATATGAAAATACTCCACAGTTCTGTCAAAGCATCCTTCTACCGCAAACTATCTAAACACTTTTCTATGTCACAAAAAATTATGTATACTTTATCTTTACAATACCTATTACACTCTAACATTGCCCTCAATGTATATAGATGGTCAGAGACCTCTCAATTTTTTCTTCTGCCACATTGATGAACTCCTACATTTTCTTAAAATTTGAATATTATTCTATTTTTAATCACTTTCTTAATCAATTAGTTTACTGAATATATGTGTTATAAACAGCAACAGTCTATTTTTCATCTCCTTTTTGTCACCATTTCCTTTATAGATTGGCTTAATTTTCATTTGGGCGCATTGTTTCGGTATTTCCTTTTGTTTCATTATGTCACTCATCACTGCCATGACACTATCGATAAAATCTGTTTGCAGCTTCTTCGTTTTCCAGCCCGGCATATCTGGAGCTGTTTTTCAACGGTCGAATTACTTCCTTTATTTCGATCACTACTAGTAATTTCTTCTATTTCCTGCTCACTTACCATCTGTTTAACATGTTTGAAAACTTTTTCTTCCCTTGGCGCTATCACTTACTCGTCTTAATCCTCTGGCATCATTGGAGTTAACAGTTCTTCGTAACATTTTTTAAAAATCGTCTTAATTTTTTTGGAACCCTCTTGGATCACTACTTGTCTATCTCGCATTGCAATGGCTTCTTCTATTTTGGGCTTATCAAAGCACCTTTTAAATACTCAAAACGGTCTATTGATTCACTTCTCAATTTTTGCAGCAGTTGCTTTTACAGTTTTATTTTATTTGCTCCTTCCTTTGAATCTTTGTCATATTTTTTATTAGTTTTATTTTTGCTTTGATTAATAAAAATTATTTTTCTTCCACCTTTTTTCATCGGCCATTCTTATTTTAACTTGTGATTTTCTTTGTCTAGCTTCCTTGACAGTTTACTTCCATGTTTTTGTTTCTTTTTGCCTTTTACTGGTAGATACCTGTTTCTTACTGTAAAAGCTTCATTAATCCATGCATCGTACTTGCTTTGAATTGGTGTTAGTGTTCGAAACTTTGTTAACTCTTTGATCATCAGTTTCATTTTTACATCTATTCATTTTACTTTCATTAGATACTACTAGCTTTTTTATCTCATCACTTTCATCTGTTTTCATTTTGCTAATCTCAACCCGATGTACATTTAGCGGTGAATCAGAAAGCGAATTTGAGTCGAATCAAATTCTTGACTTTTTAACTCGAATAAAACCAAATATCAAGATTTTGAATCTGAATCGATTTTGAATTCACTTTTAAAGATTTTCGAACTCATAAATAATGAGTTCTCACAAAGCTAATGCATATTGTTTGATTGTGTTTTCCAGTAAATACGCATATAGCCATCGAGTTGAATTTTAATTAAAACAAAATTTTCTTTGTATCGAATTCGAACGAACGATGATCATCCATAGTGTATATTTAACCAATAAAAATCCACAATTATTGTTAATACTATTAGTAGTACTATTGCCCTGTGGTTTATTGTTACTAAAATATCGATCTGCTATATTTTAGTCAGACTGGGTGTTCTTAATATGAAACATGAAAATCGGATTGCGCTCTTTTGCCCTGGAAACTCGTGGAGTGTAATTTTAAATGCCTCGTCCATTCAAAATGCGTGATGTGTCTCATGGCAGGAACAAATTACTGTAGCTTTGCGTTGAACAGATTGAACTTTCTTAGTTGCCTTGTATTTGAGTTGCATGATTACATAATAATTATGGCATTTTTAATTTTTCGTAATTGAGAATAGTAAGGACAAGAATAAGTTTTTTTACCAAACAGAACATCATAATATCTATAAGCTCAAGGTCATCAAATGTGCTAATTATCATCAAGTGATCAAGTTGGCCTTTTGACGATAGTTGTCTGCCTTTTGGTAGAAGATTAAGGTTCTGTGGTAGCGCGAAACTAGAGCATGTTGGAAACTTTTCACATTTAAGAGTCATGGCAAAGCCGTGAGGACACCAGTTGCAACCGTGCAAGAAAACAGCAAATCTGGATTTAAGAAAATACTTCCTTAGCCATAGGACAATATATCTGTGGAATGAATTATCTTGAAAGGCCAGTGGAGGCATTTACAGTATATTTTAAAGGGGACGTCCAAACTTATGTAAAATGCTATTGAAGAACAGAATTTAGACTAGATTCACTTGAAACAAGTCTACAAACACTGAGTTTCTTCTACACCATGAAATTAGTTATCCTTAGCTACTCCCAGCAGCATGTCTACAGCCTACTGGCTGACATCCTCTACCAGAAAGAAATTCGAATTGAGTCGAATTTGTCACTTTCGAAATCGAATCAAATTGAATTTCAAGATTTCGAATCCGAATCAAATTCGAATTAAATTGTCAATATATTCGACTAAAACATAACCTACACAGGTTAGCCTACACTACATGCGCCATTTCTCAGTCAATTTCTCAGGAACTTAAGAAATTCTGTTAAACGCATAAAAAATTGGCTGACAGAATTGTAAAATATTACTAACAGACTGCCTGATTAATTTTATTAAACATTCTTGTTGGATATTTCTGCACATCCTGCAAAATGCAGTTCGAGATGCTATTGTAGCCAAACGTTGTAGTGATAAAAATAGTGAACACGTCTGTGGATTGCAGAAGAAAAATGATAGCATTTTCTTAACAACTAAGTTAACAAATATCTGACTTTGCTATAATTTAAATGCCGATGGCAGATTTACTCTAGAATTAATATCACAGATGCAGGAACGGCAGTTACTAAGCACTGCAGCTTACTCGCACATCTTGCATCTATATATTAATTTCGTTAAATATATAATATATATATAAGATTCAAGAACAAGTGACTTTAGAATACTTTCGAATAGAATAATAGGATACTTTCGAATAATTAGAATAATGTTCGTTACAGTGATTATAATATGCAAGGGTCACAAAAGGTAGAATTGTTAAGCGAATGTATTATATAACTCAGATTGGGGGCTCCTACAGATGAGACTACCAAAGTTAAAGTCGTGACAAATGCAGCAATAATTGTGTAGCTGCTGAGATGAGTTAAGAACGCGTCGTTGTGAAAAACAGAAATAACAGCACTCATGAACTTAATTTCGTTCGGCGGAGAGATACATGGCATTTACGGAGGTTTACTTGTGCTAAGTGTTTGTAAAATACAAAAGATTGGATTTTCGCGATTTTTGTGAAAATTTTTAAGTCACTAAAATGGTTAACTGGCCTTTCAAAGTATTCTAAAGTCACTTGTTCTTGAATCGGTTAGTAATATTTTATAATTCTGTCTGCTAATTTTTTGATGCGTTTAACAGAATTTCTGAAATTCCTGAGAAATGGCGTATGTAGGGTAGGCCAACTTTCGTGTAGGTGATATTTTGGTACTAAGGTACAAGTGCTAAATTAGGGCTAAATTATAGTTAGCTAAATAAATTTACTCTGTTGCCGTTGTAATTTGGACCTGGCAGCGCGAGTAAACATTTTTCGGTAAAAATACCTTTTTGCAAAATTAAACTTCATCTGAACTGTTCAGAGTTACGGCACATCTTTAAAAGACGATTTTACAAAATTGTTTTACAGCTTAGTCGCGGGCTCGCGCATCAAACAAACTATTTTAAATAGGCAAAACTGCAACAGAGAGTGGACGAAATACAAATATGTTTTGCTAAATTGTAACTGGTTAGTAACTCAATATTTTTTACGAAAAAAATTAACAATGAGGTTGGTTTTTGCACAATAAAAGCTCTTTTATATTCATTGCCTTTTGATATATCCATGCAATATGTATAGCATCTAGATGTATATGTATATTGTCTACAAAACAGCTGTCGTTCGTTTTGGAAATTTTATTTAAATGACGTAAAAGAAGAATTTACTGCTAAGTACATGCTAAGAAAAAGCATAGCACTTATTAGTAGGTGTATTGTACCCAAACTATTAAACTTTGTGTATGATAATCTACACATAGGAAATATGGGAACAGTCATATTTTTGCTATTAATACATTTTGGTTAGAATTACATGTGTGAAATACGTGCTGTATTTTTATCAGTATTGAAAAATACTCTTAACTTGGAAGAATATCTGAACTTTGTCATTATTTTATCCTTACCTTTTAAAATTGTCAAACTCTGTTCCGTTCTCAAATTTTTGCACATTATGCAATGAGCTTGTACAGTTTGCTTAGTGTACTTAGCCATTTCATTGCTCTTAATTTTACTTTCTGTATCCCTAGTTACTTACTTTATGTAATCTTGTTTAGGGTATTTTGTATGGCTCACCGATGACTATATCCAATTCAACTAAGTAATAGAGAAATTAAGTTGCAAATGAATTGGTCATATGACTAACGTAGTGTTAGAATTAAAACTATGACCAGGTTTTAAGTGGAATTAAAAAATGAGATTCCGTGCACGATAATGATATTTATTAGTTATTTCTCACATTTCGAATTAAAGCGTGCAAAGTAAAATTTATTAAGCTCCTAACAGCTTGGTCACACTAGAAGAAATGCCCGGAGGCTGTGAAATAAATCCTGTTTTGTGAATAACAATGTTGTGTTTGAGTTCTGTTTATGATAAATTTTATTGGCGATGAGTCATAAATTAAATTGAATCATAAAAACTTTAACGTAGAGCAATTATTTTTCTTTAAATGTAATTTCAAACTTCTTGCTGTAAATTACGGGTAGTTAGCTTAGACACTTAATCTGATTTTTTTACATTTCTTTGCACTTTTATGGTTTTAATAGTACAATTGCATATTGTTATATTGTGCATTTTGTACACATTAGTATGAAATTACAATCTTTTTTAACTGTTAGATTGCTTTTAAGGTTTTGGACCAAAAACTGATAATGATGGATCATGGACAAGATAAAGAGCTCGATGATTTGTTAGATTTTAGTGCAGTAAGTACATTTTTTGTTTACTTAATATAGCCTTCAAACAGTATATATATATTATGGTGCTGTTGAACATTATTAATAGCATTCTGTTCTTGCATAATTTGTTTCATTTTGCGTAAAGCATAGTCTTCTTTGTGGGTTATTATAATTTCAACTGAAAAAACTTGAATGAAAGGATTTTTAGTTAGATTGTTTAATCATGCACAGTCCACTGTCTTATAAAGTTTTGAAATTGATATCAAAATTGGAAGAAAAAATAAACTGGCCACTATTTTTAATATGTTTAGGTATATGGAGCCTTTGTATAAACTATGCTATATGAAGTATGGGTAAAGGGCAGCATTATTAGGTTGCATTTGTCTTTCTAATTTTTTTACAATGATTCTATTTTTGTTCAGTTTCAAATTCGTGTAATAGGTTATTTGGCATCAGATGTTAGTTAGCCTTGTTATTATACATTTTTCGTGCTGTGCATTTGCTTTGTTCTTGCTCGTCTACAGATATTTAGCAATTGCTTTGCGTGGCAGCTTATCTTTTCTTATTGTTTAGGCAGCAGTTTTTATGTTTTGTTCACTTAGTTACATTTATGCACTCTCTGTTTTCTGCACTTGTGCTTTGCGTGTAGAGAATCAATTCCGAAGATTTGACGTTAAATTGTTTCAGTGGCAAAAGACTGCTGCACGGTTTACCAAGGATCAGCCTTCGGAACGTGATGGAAATCAGGCTGTTCTGCCTCCGTATCAGGTGAATCTAGACTGTAGTTAAGCGTGCACCTAATCAGTAATATTTCCACTAAACCTAAAACGACTGGGAAATTAATTATTGTTAGCATTTTTGGAAACTTGTAAGCTTGAAAAGTGAACTTTGTTTAGACAAATTATTGGCTTAGCTTCTAAATTAGCATTTAGATGAAAATTAAATAAAATATAGCAAGCAAAACGAAGTATGAAACTTAATATGACTAAATCTGTGCTTCTCTTCTGCCAAGCTATGTTTCTTTGTGCATAGTGAGATCTTTCTTTTGAGATTTTTACGTGAAACTTTTGTGCCAAACATTAAAAGCTCTTAATCTTGAATATCTTGGCTGAAAGGCTGAGTATGAGACCATTTTGACTTCTTAATTGTTCTGAGCCTGTGCTAGACTGCTCGTCACATTTTATTTCACTTATAATGCTGAGCCAGGTACAGTGCTTGTTATGCATTGCTTCTGAAATCATTGTTTTGTGTCAGTGCAAACGTCTGCATGTCATTGGATGTGTTTTGTTGCTTTTAATTCAGCACAAAGTTCTACTGTATACTGTGTAGCTTGACATTCTGTTTGAAAAAAAACTTTGAAATATAGTAACACATTTTCAAGTTTTAAATTTCTGTGCTGGGCTATTTTTAAAAATACTAATTCTGTGTTCTTCAGAAAGAAATTTGGATAATTTTCACAGAGTAGATTATCACAGTATGACCAATTGTAGTTGAAAGTATTAAGATTTACATTTCGTATGCAACAAGCCTGAGTTATGTGGTTGCAAAATGCCTGTTTATATTCCCGGTTTTCTGCAGTAGGTTGTTTATACTGAAAGTATTGTTTGTTTTTACTGCAGATGTTCTCTCCTCCAGTCGGGAAGCCGGGTGGAGTTGGAGTTGAAGCCGACATTTATTCCGGTCAGCCTTATAATAAAGGTGAGATTTAGCCATTGATTTTCGTTAGTTGTTTTTCTAACGATAATTACTTGAGAAGATTAGGTCACACAAAATCGTTTTTTTATTCTGACTGATTTGTTGGCCGGTAAAATAATTGGCTAACATTCGTTATTGAGAGTATGAGCATAGTGGATCTAAACATTGGCTAGCCTTATTTATTTGGTTATTAATAACAATTTCATAAAAATGTACTTAGTAACGATGACACAATGATATCAGAAATCTAAATGGAATTAACAATAATAATTGTTTCTACTGTTTAGTGGTGCTTTAATATTATTTTTATTAAATCACAGTTCATAATTTGTTCAGTAATTAACAGTTTTTATCAATTACAATTTCCAACAGCACAAACATTGGAACAATTAGTGTTTGCGAAAGCGAAGTTGAAGTACAGTTGAAGTTGAAGTATACAAAAACTCTGCAAATTTTAAGTTTAAAATGCGAATTTACAACTGTGCTCACACAGGAGCTCTTGAACGTGTGCACTATGTCACAACCAAACACCTCTGAACTGAGAAGTACGGCACCTGTTTTTTGTGCTATGCATTTTCGAAATGTAGGTGCTAGTGCGAATGGCAAAATGCCTGTAATAGCAATAAACTAGCTGTGCGAATTTGAAATTGCTTGTGTGCTATAATAAGTGTAGTCGTTCTTGAAACTATGTTCCCTCTCAATATTTTATAGAGTAGGTTGTTTTGACCTACAGCTGAAGATTGGATCCGGTTTTCCTTTAATGTTATTTGTAATGGTGAGCTTGTCATTGGTTGCACTTCGTTTTGAAAATATATAAATTATGAAAGATATGGATATTATAAATTATGGATACTTTGAGTTTCTTCCTTCACTCAGTCATTTTCATAGCACACAACAACAACAATATGGCTTGCTAATTCTGACTCCTTCCCCTCCCCCCCCCCTCCCACCCCATTCATGTAAGCCCACTGTTGTTCAGCACAGGTAGAGATTTGTGTTATGGTTGCATCCATTTTTTCATCAATTTTGTTGTATAAAAGCAACCAATTTCAATGTACATGTTTTACACATGTACTTAGAAATAATCTATAAATATAATATGTACTGTATCACTAATATGTATGTGTTTGACTCGGGGTAACTGTTGTGTTGCTTTGACATTTTTTAGGTTTAGCGGAATCAGAAGTTTGGAGTGTAAATAATTCAGGTGGTGCATACAATGATTCTAGAGTAAGTTTGAATTTTTTTTATTTTGTTTCATTTAGTTGATGAGGAATTCTCTTAACCAGTGCTGTGTTTTGTCACTTACTAGTTTAAAGCATAATGTTAAAGCAGCAACCAGTTAGACCAATTAAGTTGTGTTGATGTGCTGCATAACTAATTAACTTCATAATAATCCTTATTTGCAATGCTATTTTTGCACGTTTATTTGTATTTTTTGTTGTTTTTTTAGTTGTTACTTTAATTTAGTAAAGCTTAAAGTAAATTTGCTACACTTGTATGTATTTCAGGTTCCAGTATATGAGAATCAAACTTACGACACTCTTAGTCCATTTATTACGACGAATTTTCTTCCTGGGGATACAGGTAATACAAATTGTTTTATCTAACTTGTGAATTATGCACTATTTACCAGATTTGTGAGTTTCAGGTAATATTAATTCTTTCACCTGTGTAGTATGAGGTCTACATACTATTCATTCTTTTATATGAGTTTTTACTTGCTTGCTACTTTTGGCACTTTGTTTCTATATTTACTCTATTGTTTCACTTACAAATGATTAAATAAAAAACAATTGTGATTTATGTGATATAATGACTATACATTTCTCAGTTTTTGTGACCAATTTCTGCAGTAGGTTCTTGCTTGTTATGACAAGTTTTTATATGACAGGAAAATCAAAGGAGATTCCACCATACCCTGGCCCTCCCTATGCACCAAGAAGCAACGGAATACCAAATCAGGTAAGAAATTTGTGTTGCAAGTCCCACATTTGAAAGATAAGGAAAAAAGAAAGAACAGTTTTCCTTATTTTTTAATTGTGTGTATTTTTTATTTATTGTCAGTATTCTTGTCATTTAGAATCAGTCTGTGTTATTACCTTCTTATAGTGGTTTAGTTATTGATACAAGAGCTTATTTTTTAAAAGTAAGCCTAGGTGCCTACATTTATTGTTATTATATAGCTGAAGTTAAATGCCGCTGTTAGAAGTTGTTTAGAGCTTATTTCCAAAACAAACTCATACGGTACTTGCAGTTGGTGTTAAGCAATAACTGCTACTGATATTATGGTTGTTGTCTTGCAGTTGATGTCTTCTGCACTATTGATTTCCCATAACATGCATCTTAAACTAGACTCTGCTTTGGAGTTAGAAGTGCCTCCTATTGTTCAGTATTGTAAAACTACATTAAGATGCAAGATAAAATTAGTAATATAATTTTTGTAATATCTGGTACCATCAGGAACCTACTATTTCCAAGAGTAATGTTACTGATTGTTTTTACTTTAATGCTGTTTTACAAGCAATCATTAATAATTTAAATAGAGTAAATGCCTTCTTTTAGTTTGTGGTAGCAATTATAATACCTGAAAGGTGTTTCTTTTAAGTTTCGGATAGACATAGAGTACAACAGCTGTGTCTATGGCTTTACTAAGTTTCTTGCATATTGGTGATTTGTTCGTATTTTCGGATCTGTTAATACATAGCTTGAAAAGTGTAAGATATAGTTAAGCATAACATGGGACTAATGATCAGCGTGGTCAATAACTCTCTCGTGGGAGCATAGTCTGCTTTGTACGATTAAGACAAGTAAGCGAGTTGGTATTCCCTTAAGCGTCATTATGGGGTTGAATCTGCAGCACTAATCTCTCCATGACACTGATTATCAATCAAGTGCAGATTCATTGTACGGTCACAGGTGTCTTCAAGTGAGACATTAGTACAGAACTATGTACTTCGGCTGTTTTTAATCTCCACTCGGAATTTCATGTAAGGAGTTGTGGAAGACAGAAAATCATTAGTATGTTGACGATGTGCGAGAGCTTCATACTTATTGGATATCTGCATGCACATATCCACGTGTATATTTTCCCATATGTGGACAACAGAATTTTTAATTCATGTAGAAGACATACGGGTTTAGTCTATTTATTCTACATTTTATGACAAATTTGTAAACTTTACAAATATTTAATTTTGTTTTTGTTAATATTTGATATAGCAAACGTTTTTAAGACAGTCTGTTTCAACTTTTGTTTGTCTAGTTAGTTTTTTCTTCACTTTATAATAAAATTGTTCAGGACATCAGTTTGACTTAGATTCTGGTGTAGCCTAGGCTTTTGCAGCTCATGTTATCAGATCTTTCAGAAGTCAACAGAATTTTTCACTTTATTCCCCTTTCATTGTCGGATTAATTTTGTTTTTTTCTATTTTCTACTTAATAATTAGATTTTTACATTCATGTTTAGTTCAAAAGTAGCTTAGTAAACCTGTAAATTATTTGTAATAACTTGAAAAAAAGAAATTGTATCCTGCTGTTTGCGACTAATGGCTGAAATTATCAAACAATACGTGAAAATTGTTTAGTGACTGTCTCTCTGATCAACAGAAAATTACTGTGATATGCAGTAAAATTGTGTGTCTGGGAGTGTAGACTGCTTTTTTATTTTTATTCTTTTGAATTTGAGGTTGATTCAGCTTAGCAGATGGTGTATTTTATGTTATGTTATACTTTACTTTTGAATAGCTTGGAAAATAGGCAAATAAATTTTGTCATTCAATATTAAGTGAATTATTAAATAGTCATCGTTTCTTTTAAAAACTATTGTGTTATAGCAGAAATAATTTTTTTGGCCATCAGTTTTTTTGGTCCATGCACTGAAATTTGGGAAATCATTCAGACAAGATCCATTTTATACTATGCACTTTCCCCCTTAGCAAAAGCTGCAGTGGCAATTAGTAAAAAAATGGTAGTGATTCATATTCCTGCTATGTCGCATCTATTACCATTTTTACTGCAGGTTGAGAAACTTAAATTTTTACTCGAAATGTGGTTTAAATTTTCAGGTGGGTGTTGGCAGTGAAGGTATGATTTCACCTGATCTGAGGAAGCCTGTTTCTCCGTATTTTGGCAGTTCTTATGCTAGTGAAACGCGAAGGAGGCGGCTAGAGCCCGCACCTGATGGTAGGTTGTTCTTCTATAAGTATTTACTTGTGTACGAATGTTGTACTTGTGTTCTGTATAACGAGTAAAGCACAGAACAGAAAACCAGGATGAGTCATTATCTGAAGTAACTTGTCATTATATCAACTAGAATGGAAGCACTAATGTGCTTGGATACGGTATGCCCCATAATCCTGTTTGCTCATCTGTTGCAAATTTAATAGTTTCCATCAGAAAATTGTGGGCAGCATTTAATATTGTCATAGAATCCATTTTGTAAAGATTTAGAATACGCATCATTGGGGCAGACCTATTTGTACACTAGAATGAAAGAAACTCCAGCAATGTAATCAGTATTTGGGACAGATCCATTTAACCAGTCTTTAAGGGTTACATTGTTCTGTAGTATCTTCATGCAAAATGTCAGCTCCTACAATGAAAATTGTGGTCTGGGATAGCTTATAAAGATACATGTGACAGCACCACCACCAACAACAACATGATCAAAGTTGAGGGATCCCACACTTTGTGCCGGATCGAATAGTTTATGTAGTTGCTATATAAATTAACTAAATACTTTTAGTAATTTGTACGACGATGCAAAGTAAATGTACAGGTTAAGTTTCTGTCTGTAGCTGCACGTTAATTCAGTTTCTCATGTTTAACTAGATGTATAAATTTTGTTCTTTTAGAAAACAAGTATTCACCATCTAATGCAAAGCGGCAGAAAGTAAGTAGTTTTTTGCTGATTTTTTTTAATAGTTGTAGCTGTAGAAGATTTTGGTCTTTTGGTTTCTGTATGGAACTAGTGTATTTTAGTTGCATACTTGCTGAGAACTACTTTGAACATGACTGTCTTCACAGAATATGTAAACCATATCAGCGTGTTCATTGTTTTAAATCGCTGATGGCATGTTCGCTGATTTTAAAAGGTGCAGCAAGTATTTTAATTCGTGTATTTCACGTGAGCTTTGACTAGTGATGGTACTACCAGTCACTGATACTAAACTTAAAAGGCAGAAAATGCGGAATAGTTGGAATACAGCCAGTGACTGTAGAGTGACTTTAGATTCGAGCCAGTGACCAGAGAATAACGCTGCACACACCTTAGATCATGGCTTTGTAAGCAGAAGATCCCTAGTTCAAATCCAGATTATATTCCAACATTTTTAAATTTTCTTGTTTTTCAAGTTTGGTATCAAAATTTACAAAATTGTGGGTTTGCATAATAATAATAATAATCTTGATAATAGTGATATAATAATTATCATAATAATGATAATATCATAATAATTAATTCCCTTATGAAATATATATATAGGCATTGGAACGAGGAGACTGACTACCTTGTACTGTATGTCTGAGACTGCAGTGTCCATGAAAGTTAAACTACCTTGTACTGTATGTCTGAGTCTGCAGTGTTCATGAAAGTTAAACTTGGTGTAATGGTAATAGAATATTAACACAGTATTGTGGGAAAAGGTTTTCTACTATCCACAAGCCATTAGATTTAAATCTTCTCATCCCATGCTTTTAATATAGTGTTAGAGAACACACTTTAAGCATTTCACTAAATCATCGGCATCACCATTTTATGTCGATGCACCCCACCAAAAGTGATTGCAAATATTTTTTTACCATAGTTGAAGCACACGCTCATCTCTTTTCTGCAAAATTCTATGCAGTTTTTTTTTGCAAACTCTTACCGACATGCCATACATCAAAAAGTGCTCCATCTTATTGTATTTCTCTGACTTCATAAGTTTCGTTATACTTGGATGCTGGTCACTGGCAAATATAGCATATTAAACGTTTTTTCTTTCAACTCTTGAATTGGCTGCTAGTGACAACGGTCTGGGCTAATGCCTGTTTGTAGATACTCTAATGCTTTCTGGCTAAAATTTCATGAAAACTACATTTCAGCGTTAGTAAACTACAGTTTTACTGCAGTTTTTTGACTGCAAGGATGTTTGAAATAATAACAAACATTATATCTCACGCCGACACAATGCAACCTGACAGTAAGGCATTTTTTTTATAAAAGTGTCATTTGACAAGCAGAAAACAATATGTGCTGTGAATTTTAAACATGCTGCAATGATGAAACAATCCAGCTCGAGATACCAGTGACGTCATGATAAAACTTTCGCACGCTGTATCTCGTTACTAATTTTTTTCGACTTTTGCATATAGTGAATTGAAGTAGTTGCTGACAAAACTGTGTTTTGAGTTTAAAATTAAAAATGCCTTCAGCACTGCTTTAAGTGCCAGGTAATTTGAAGAATAAAAGTTTAACAAAGTACTGTACTATCATTGTTGTTGTTTTTTTATATAGTAATGTATGACTATATGGTCTGTGTGACTGGTGCTGCAACCTAGTGTAGGGTAGCATAAGTTTACAAAAGTATTTAAATAACTTCTAATTGATGGTTGAACGTAGATCCTGATGTGTTATTAATGCCGATTTACTAAGATTATTGACTAACACTTTAAGAGTAGATTGTACTTAGTTGTAAATTCTACTGCATGATTATGTCTTATGAAAGGCACACTGCGTAGCATTATCAAAACAAAATAGGAGGTGTGTATGAATTTTTGAGGCTGGTAGCTGTAAGAAAAACTAATTAAAAATTTGGGGTTGTTTTAATAGCCTGCAGGACTGATTTGTAGCTTCCTTAACTGGAGATAAGCGAAAAATTTGCCAAAATGAATCCAGTGTGCGGCGAAAGGCTTAAAGCGGCTGAATACACAATGGCATGGCTATATATAACAGTGCAATGTGGTGAACACATGTGCCTCCCGGATCGGTCCGCACGGGATAGCGTAAACAATGAACCATTACAAGAATGAGTTGGTGCTTCACTGCGCTGTGTTCATTCAGTCTTCTTTTAACAAGTATTAGGAAGAAAAAACTGAAATGCTTGTGTGGTCTGCTTTTATTGCTTCAAATCTAATGACTGATGTTGTTTATGCTGTCTTTGAGTAAATAGCTTCAAACTTATTGATTCCCATATTTTTGTAGACCTAGTCATAAGTCCGTCCCAAATTTGTCATTTAAAGTAGAGATCATGTATACCAAAATTGCCGCAAAAATGCTTTTAGCAATTTTTTTTGGTTTTATGTTTGTCAAGTATCAGTATTAATTTCCTACTGTTGATTTCGTAAGAATTTCATTTTACTTATATATTAATTGTGGTTGTAATGATCGTACAAGATTGTTCTGAGTAGTTTGCTGTATGCATGAGAGATGACCCAACTTTTTCTCTTAAATATTATTCAATGTTCTGAGCTTTGGCCTATTTTTTAAAATTAAACACATTGTATCATTGGGTCAATGTCAGTAGCGTCTCTCAAGTGGTCTTAGTTGGAGAAGCCAAGCTTCGCTATGTATGTATGTATGTAGTTTATTGACAAAAATATTTTTCACTTGCAACAAGCAGGGTAAACAATCACTTTTAATATTCTTTTTGTCTATGACAATACTGCACATCATTCAGTGACAGTCTTCTTAATAAAACAGTAAAGTGATTATAACATTAATCTTAATCCTATTCATTTAATGTTTTGGCACAAATTTGAGAAGATTCCTTAATTTTAAGAAACAAATTTATCTTGTGAAGATCATTGGTTCTTTGTGGGCATGTTTTTTGCTGGTCTCTGCTTGTGTCAGTTGTTTGGTGTGTTTTCAATTGTATCTCGTCTTTCTTCAACTATGCCTGAGTGCTTTGCTTTGTTTCATTTCTAAAGTTGTCTAGCAGATTACCAGCTTAGGGCATTTTTAAGGAGCAAGTGACAAAGATTTACAAAAAACTCAATAATAAAAGTAACGGTCTGATTAAAAGCTGATCATAATTAAATTACAATAATTGCCTATAATGACAATTGTAGTTATTATATAGCTTCTAATGTACAGTGACTCCAATTATTTTATTTGTGCAAGTAATTTGTTAATATATCTATACAAAAGGCTGGCTCATCCATTGTTTTTACACTGTTCAACACATAGCAAGCCAATATCCCACTCTAAGCCTATTCGGTGCTTTTGAACACCTACTCCAAGTGTGGGGGGATCAGAACGTGGCGCATTATCATTGATCATTTCTTAGGAAACCAAACCATCAGTGGTGTTTGGATCTTGGTAGGATCAGTATATCCGTCCTTACTGGGACGACTACCTGGCAAGTTAAACTGCCTACAATGTGCTGGTGGTCATCCGTCCATTTACTTTTCAAGCTCAGGGTGGCTTAATTTTCATGGTCATGTTCACACTGTACAATTCATTTCTTCCCTTTTCCCCTTATTACGTTGTGTTCACTATGTGGGTAAGGGCTTGTGTTGAACTTGCTCGTGTTAAGAACGTTCACCGTTAGTGTGTTTTAAAAGTGTTGCACTTGTATTATTATATTAATGTTTTTCTGAAAAATTATCCTGTACAACCATTGCTGCTTCAATTTCCTTCCCTTATCTACTCTCATCCCCTCTACACCCCTCTTCAAGAAATAAGCTGCGGCTTAGTCAAGGAATTTCGGTGTGCTCACCGCATGTGCCTGTCTCTGGCTGCCATATTGAAGCCTGTGCTGTACCAGTATACAGATAGCCCTCACTTGATGGTTACCATTTGTCTGGTTGCTGTGAAAACCTTCGTCAGATGTTTTTGTATTCCAGACCCAGATACCAGGTTCAGTATTATATGGATGTAATAATCAGGCAGCAGGCGTTGAACACGCGCTTTAGTTCGTATCAGTTCAAGTTGTTGAAATGAGTGACGTTGGTGTTACATAGTCAACGACGAAGCATTGGTACTAGTGTTGCCAGCTTGTTAATATTCGCGTCTATGATTGTGTGTGTGTAATTCCACGTGTTGGCACTTCGTTTTCGGTTCGTGTAGAAGTGATCTGAGAGACCGGTAGCATTACCTGGCAGGAAATTAGTGCACTGAGTGGCGACGAATTTGAGATAATTAGTCAGTAGCGGCATTGCGCGGTGTGGACTACTTACTTGAAATTGGTTGTTTTAATTGTACTTTTCTGCACAAGAATGTGTTTGCAATTTATTAAGTTGCAGAACTTCAAAATTACACATGCAGGGCTTTTGTTTTATTGTACAGCTTGTGGAACGGCGTTCTGTTTTGGATCATTTGGGCAATTTCATTTTAGTTATTCTTTACCTCAAAGTCACTTCACTATTATTTCTTACTTCATCTTATTCGAATATGCAAGTATTATGCAGTTTAAGCAAACTTGACGTTGCCTCGTTTGGCTTAATTATAATTTGCTGTTAGTACTTAACTAAGTACTTAAGTTAGTTATGCATTCATAGGTACTTTTCTGCAACACTTAAGTAAAAGTACTCCCTCTGCAATTCAGCATGAGCATCTGAAATTATTTTCATGAATCCTGTGCTTCTGTGTGTGCTTATGGTGGCAGAATATTCAGTTCGTTGGCTTATTCCTTGATGCTTTGACAGACTTCCAGTTTAGGAACTTTACATGTAAATCTTGGCTGTTTGCATTTCCAAAATGCTGTCATTTGTTTCACAGTGTAGGTGGGAATGTTGAGTTGGGTCAATACTGTTTGTTTTTCATTCTCTTTGGTTTCTACTCACTTCTCAATTAAGCATCTTGTCCTCCACTTAGCAAGCAGTTCAGGTTACAAAGAAAACCCTGTAAACTGAAAGTTGGTCTAAACTTGAAGCTAGAGTTACAAGTTACTGTTGTGAGCTTAGTAATTTCAAAGATGTTTCTTGATTGATCTATTTATTGATATGATTTTGCTTGATCTGTAAATGTGTAATAAATTTTCTTACATTAGGTTTCGTGGCTCGTTTATGCTAAACATGCCTATGCCATCTACTCTATTCTTGTTAGTTGGGTGCCTAGCCCAGGTATCAACACATGACTTGGCTGTGTAGAGTGTATAATGATAATTTAGGCATAGGTGCAAAATGTGTAATAATTTTCTCGCTTGTCTGTGATTTTCATTAGTGTATGGTACTTTTAAGCAAAACAACTGTTACTGGAAGAGTCAAGGTTACTTTAATTTGTTTCAAAATCTCGATTTGTGTTTTTTCAGTCTACCAAAGTTGGATGCATTTACTTTAACTGTTGGGCAATGACAATACAGCAGCAGTGGTTCCTAACATGTCAGCTTTCTATGGCAACATCTTGTTGTTTGGTGTTTCAGGAAGAGTGACAGATAAGATTAAATGTTGTCATTGCAGAACTGTCTGAATCGTTGGCATTCACTAATCACTCACTGGATAGACCTTCTTTCACTTCAGTTTCTAAATTCTTAAGATGAACTGAGATGTGTGTTGTTGATAAAAACTGCCATTTTTCTCGACTCTTTGTGGCATTGTTCAGCTTGACATCATTTTTTACTACAGATAAGAAGAGCTTCATTTATGCCTGTTCTCACAGCTGCAATTCTGTATTGGTTGTATTTAGCTTTTTTGGACATCTAAATGCTGGCATTTTCGGCTATTTAGCACGCCAACTTCCGGTTAGAGTTGTTTAGACAGATGGCACAATTTATCTCCTACTATGTTCGAAGCCATTTTGATTTGTCGGAAAAAACTTTTCGGTTAGGAATTAGTCTTCTAGGGGGTTGCTAAGATATGTGGTATCAGAAAGCTATGTAGAGACATGCTGTAAATACATATTCTTTTGAGTTAGTGAAATTCAATGTTAATCTTGTTGGTTGAAGTCTCAAAGAGGCTGGGGAATTTCTTCATCATAAATACGTTTATATGGCACCACGTAGTCATGCTTACTCACAACACACGTGGTGGACACATTTACTACTTAAACACTGTAAGTGCTTATTGCCAATTTGTAACCCACCTAATCAATTAGGTGCCCGAAAAGTTGAAAAAAATGCTGATTTTAATTATTTTGTCTTAAATTATATTGGGGGACTGGTGTTAGTTTGGAGTCGATGTGGGTGAGTTTAATTTAATCTTGCAGAGTGCTACTTTAGTTACTTCTTAGTGAAATTGGTTGTTTTTCTCATGTTTAATTCAACATTGTTTAAGCAGTGGTATTCTATTCCTTGATGGGAGGAACTGGTAAATGTGCTATTTTTTAATCCCGAGGACAGACGGGGTTTTGTACAGCTGTGCCAATACTGTGCTTGTAAAATAGCTTCAACCTACAGTGAGCAAGTGGTCTGAACTAGTGAAGCAGGCTACACCATTTCTCCGAGTTTTTTCAATGTTGTTTATTAAATCAGATTAAAGCGCTTGGGAATTTAAGCGTCATGAAGAAGTTGCAGATTATGGCAATTTTTTAGCTTTAGTCAAACTTTTGATGTAACTCTGATCATCTTCTGATACTATTATTATTATTATTATTATGTAAGGGAAAATAAATATGAATCTGATGCCTAAACGTTGTGACTGATGTTAATTGCTGCAGTTGTTCATGCTGTTAAAATTGTGTTCATTTAATAAATGCTTCTGTAATTCATCTTTTCCTGTTAAACCGAAACTTTTTCCCTTACAGTTGTGACCAAAAACTGTAGCGGTTGTGTTGAAAAATTTGACTGTTGAGTAATTAGCAGAAAGTTGTGTGAACTTGTTTGATTATTTATAAACTTTATGCTCTCCAGATCAGTATTCAGTAAGCTGTCTGTCTACAAGTTGCTACAGTGCTGTATGAAGTTTGCTATACATATAAACTTTTCTTTATAAACTGAAGATTGCTGTCCTAAATGTCCTAATGTATGTTTGAGAGCTTTGGCTGACGTTTGTCTTAAGTGATTTCAGTCCAGATTTGAGCTTCAGACTGCAAGTGCTGCTCAAGGTCAACAGCATTTTTAGAGGATTTTGGCTCTGGGAAGCCAAATTGCCTTGGTTTTAAGCATAATTATTTTCTACTGCAGTTGCAAGTAGTACTCACTGCGCATGCGCTGTGTTGACGTTTGTCGTTATTAATAACTGAAGAGTGGTTAAGCAAAGTTGTCAACAATGGTGAAACATATGACATGTAGACGGTAGGAACATCCAATCTTAAAATGGTGAGACGATTATGGCAAATTCAAAGTTTGCTGTATTGCTGAGCGAAGATCATTCCATAATTGTTAAGGAGTATACTATTGCAAAACGTAATTGTTAATAATATTTAGTCAATTTTATTGATATTCGCTTCAGATTTGTTAAAGGAAAACAGGATGATTTTTCATATCGTGTCCCATTTTGAAGTGCGGTACAAAGTATACAGTTTAACACCTATAATAATGTTAATAATAAATGCTAAAGCGTTTCTGATAATTAAATAAGAGAATTAAATAATAGGCTAAAAACTTAATTAATGACCAAAAAGCCCAACTTGTGATGACATAGTTTTCAATGGAGCAAATATTCCACGAGCAGGTTGAGATTGTTTGCTACTGTACAACATTCAGTGTGATATACAAAAATCTCGTCAAATTTTAAGTTTTAAAATTCATATTGCAAGCTTACTGCTCTGTGCACGCATGAGCTTTGGAACGTGTGTTCTACGTCACAAGCGAACACTTCTGAACTGAGAAGTACAGCACCTGTTTTTTGTGCAACACGTTTCCAAAATGTAGGCGCCAATGCCAGTCTAACTAGCGAATGGCGAAATGCATGTAACCACAAAGGACTAGTCGCGTGAATGCGAAATTGCTATTGTTTTTTTGTGTGGTAACAATTCTTTTACGTAAGAATCTTGAAAAAAAAATTGTATATTCCCTTTCAATATTGCAGAGTCGATTGCTTTGAGGTATAGTTTCAGATTGGGTCCTGTTTTCCTTTAACATTTTTTTCTTTCGGTAATTATATTGATAGCTACATGATAATGATTTCGCTAATTATTATATGCAGTGCACACTATCGCCTTATAGACGCTCAGTAATATTGTCTATACCCAGGCAGTACGGTTAATTTTTTATCAGCTATATTGTGCATGTGTAACACAGTATGCCCCTTACGATAACACTTTGAAGTCCGGTCAGCAGCTTGATAACAACAAGCAGAAATACAAGGGTATTCAGATACTCTTTTTACTGGCAAATTATCTTCTAAAAAATCTTAAAGCGCATGTGCCGACTGGTTTGATGTTTGAACGCAGCAGGCCCCGTGTGTAGATCTGGTTACCGGCAGAGCAAGACGAAACTCAAGCTCTTCACGCTGGTAAACAACACCAGTCTGATGGAAACCAGATGTGTTTCCTAGTGACATCATCCAGAGATAAGTTAGAGAGCTGTTGTAAGGCGTCTACAGTAGGCTTATGCTTTTAGCTGCGAGATGCTTTTGCCCTTTACTGGCTTTAAATTTCTCAAGGTCTATGGCCTGCTTTGCAAATGTAGAGGAGGGTTTCTTATTTTCCTTTATATTGAACATTTAGGCAAAAATATTACCTTTCTATATCTAAAATTTGAGCTTTAAAATTTGTAAAAAAAAATCAATCATCTGTAATTGGAAATGTACAGCCATGTTTGTTTAAGATGAAATTACACTGTACCTTCAACTGTAAATTTTGTTCAGCGTTGATTTTTTTATAAACACTTTTATTGGCATGTTTTAACAATCGTTTAGCCACAGTTAGTATTGATAAAGGAGCCTCGGAATAGAAATGACATGCAGGCCGTGCCTAATATATAAGTGAAGCACTGATTAAACACAACTAGTGATCGGTTTAATATGTCTGTCAATTGTTTGACACCACATGTTTGGGTGACCCAAGTAATCGATTAGTGAGAAAAAATAATAAGTAATCATCATGATTAGTTGAAATTCCTTACTTTTCTTAATCCCAGTTCTGGTGTCAGGTATCTCATTTTTAGTTTATAAAGTTTTTTTACATTGAACGCTCTTTGTGCAGTTTATTTTTTTAATTGTTTTTTTGTTCTCATTATGTTTTTTGCTTCAAAATGCAGAAAAACTGTTTAATTTTTTTAAATTCATAAGTGAAGAGTCAGAAGTCTGTTGTTTATAGATGCCACATAAACTAAAGCGTTAAACAAAGCTTTTTGGTCAGCCATGGTAAGGGAAATACAGTTATAATGTTAATATATACAGGTATAGAACAATAAAATCCTAAGAATTACTTATTTATCACTTGTTGATGTTTTTCTTGGAGTGAGATTTCAGTCAATAGGATCATATAGTCTTCTGGTAGTCATCTGTGCTTTTGCTCATACACTATAAGACGAACACTAGCTTTAGGTACATGAATCTTTCACAAACTAGGCGTAAGATACTCCTATATAATATGTGGTAAAAGTCAAAGTCATGTAAGTAAGTATAAGACTGCAGAAAGTGCTGAAGATTTCAGTACATATTTAGCACGGGTACTATTATGATGTAAAGGAAAAAGTGCAGGCTTCCTTTTCTTTGCCATGAAAAGAGACAAGCCAACCCCAACATCGTTTCAAAACCAGTTCCAGACTATTTTCAAGTATTTGATCTATTTGGTCCTCTCTATCTGCTATAACCATTGTTATCAATAGTTAACTTATATTTTAGACATTACGGCAGGTTGTTTTGAAGAATATGATAGATTATTAGATAAACCATAAGCATCGCACTGTTGTGTTAGGCAGACCCTAAGCAATATGATAGTTGTATTATGATAGTTGTCAATTTGTTTTAGGCAATCTATAAGAAATATGACAGTTGTAGTAACAGTGTAAGGCAGACTATAAAAGATTTGATAGTTGTTTCAGTTTCATTAGGCAAACTATAAGCACTATGGTAGTTGCATCATTTGTGTTAGAGGCAAATTTTAAGAAATATGATAGTTGTATTGGTTGTGTTAGGCAGACCATAAGCATTATCGTAGTTGTAATAATTTGTATTATTGGGCGAGTTATGTAAGTTATATAAGCAAACTGATTGTTAAATCAATTTCAGATTATAAACAATAGAAAATAAATGTATTAATCTGCTCTACACAAACTTTAGGATCCCACTTTGTTGAATTTGTCTGTTGTTTGCTCAACATTTCATGCAGCTATAGACTTCTATAATTGTGATTAGGAGTTTTAAGTCTCGCGTTAGAAACTGAAATTCCTCAAAAGATGTTTGTGTAAAAGTTCGCATGACTTGGAACTACTGACAGTTTATAGTAATTTACTATTCTATGTAGTGGATAGCTGGAGTCGGCATTTCTCTCATATTTTGTTGAAACCAATTTTTCTCGTTATTTTGTTTTAACGTTGTTTTTCGTTTGCTTTAGTGTTTTCTTGTTCTCTGGTCGATGCTGCACGGATATTTTTCGGTTTTTAATTGCTAGTTAAAATCGACACAAATTGTGATGTCAAACCTCACTTGCCAACATTGGAAAATTTGACCTGCGAACAAGTGCAAAGCGAACAAAATAGCTACAGTAACTAGTGCATAGCATGCAATTTTATAAGTGATTGGTAATGCTATTGTTGAAGAGTATGTAAAAATACTTGAAGTAAAGATTTTGTGCATTTTCTGTCTGTAATCAAAAACAATTAATGAAATTTTGAATTTTAAATTTATTTATGTATGTTAACGTGTCCAACCTTGAAGGCACTTCCACAGATAGTAACACATGCAGGAGGTGAATGCCATGCGGCTTGCTTGGGCAGATTATTGTAAAATTTAAAATAAGATTTCAAATTTGATGGCTTGTGTGATTTCAAATCTCGAAAGCTGGTATAACATTTTGTTGGGACTTGTTCAACCATTTGCGCAACTTCGGCTGATATTGTCTTGAACCGATTTTAGTTTTTATTAATTTCTCTTTCTCATTTATTTTTTATTGTTTTCAGGTTTACAGTGGTTCGGAGGAATTTGTGCATGATGCACCAAGATACACATCCCCCAAGCCTGGCCAGTTTCCTGCCGAGCCTTCGTACTTTTTAGGTAATTTTCAGCCTTTTTTTCTGCAGGCACTAGGTACATTATCATATTTTAAATTGAAAACAAGGTTTTTTGAGCTCATGCGAATCTTATGCAACATTTAGTTTTTCAGACGAGCTCTGTGAAGCACAGCAAATTATGTTTACCATGTGATAATTGGTTGATGATTGGTGATGCTTTGCTTTATGTGTTTTTTGCTACTTTACTCTTTGAATTCTTGTAATATTGTTGTAATTAAATCATAGCATTGTAGCATTTCAAATCACTCTTTATATAACGCGAATTATGCAGAATGTAAACATTATATTGGTTTTAAACAGCTTTTAAATTATAGTATATGTCACATATATTCATTAAGATGAGGTAATAGCTGAGTGGGCATGTGATGTCCATTAGAAAATGGATGTGTGACCACCAGGAGACCTGCTGCTGGGTGGTTTCACCTGCCTCCAGCTTTTTATGTTGAGGAGATGTATATGTGTCTTGTTCTCTATCCTATATTGAACGATAACCTCTATAACAAAAACATGTCTATCTAATGCCGAGGAATCCTGTTGCTTGTACTTTTTTTGATCTGTTATTGTTGTTAAGAATTATTACTGTACACTCAATCCTCATTATAATACCCTCTTTATAATTCCAACCTCACTTAATGCCAAAATTTTTGGAAAAAAATTATCTGTATTTGTATAAACATGTAGATATTATTGCACCTCGTTATAAAACGAGACTCGCTTAATGCCAACTTTTTTGGAGAACTAAATTAGGTGGTATAAAGGAATGTGACTATGTTGTTTTGCTACAGATGGCCCGCCACCCCATGGCTCACCTGATACGTGGCCTAACCATGCTAGTATTTCCTCGTCAACTTACGCGCCCTCTACAATGTTGGTCGGTGCTGTACCTCAGTTCTCACAGACTACTTCAACGTTTACAAACATGCACCCACCACCTCCGCACGAAACTGTGGTAAGTGCTGATTTTATTTTAGTTTGAACTAATGCCAATTTTTAATTAGATTCTCGATGAGGGACCTTCTTATCAGTTGTTAAGTAATGGTAAATATGAATAGTTGGAAGATTTTTTTGGAAACCCTTTTGAATTGGTTTATTTTCCTATTTTTGATATTTTTGTTGGACTTCTTGCATTGAAGAGTGTTCATAAGTATCTAATAACTCGATTATAAAAATTGTTTTTTACTACTGGTGTCAATTTTATTTATATTTTTTTCAATTTCTGTTTGCCAGTTAAATTGACACAAATTGTGATGCTGTACCTTGCTTACCGACATTAGAAAACTTTGCCTGCGAAAAATTTCTCCAGTAATTATTCTAAAATGGCTGCAGTAACTAGTGCACAGCATTCAATTTTATGAGTGGTTGGTAATGGTTTGTTGAAGTTTATGCAAAAATACTTGAAGCAAAGATTTTGTGTATTTTTTGTCTGTAATCAAAAATAATTAAGGAAATTTGTTTAATCAGGGTTATAGTCCTGAGCAGCTGCTGTCTAGCGGCTTGCCTCCCATGTCATCATTTCGGGGAGGACAGCCTCCTTCAGCAAACTCCGAATCATCGAGTCAGCGAAACAGTTCTCAGCAAACGGGAGATGCAGTGAGAAACGCTTTAGCATCGGTAAGACATGCAGCACGATGTTACTGAACTTTTGTAGTATTTCGATAAGTCAGCACACGTTCATTTGTTTAAACGTTTTTTCTTAATTGCGCAGTTACATTGTTTGATTTTCTTTTCGCCCTATTTACATTGCAAATGTTTTTATCGTTGACACGTGTAGAACAGATTTGCAGAGTATACTAACTCGTGTATTCCATTAGCAGCCCCAGTTCTGAAAATTGTCACATGGCAAACAGTTGCCTAGTTAAGTTCACATGTGTGCGGTTCGTAAGTTATTAACCTTTTTTTCAAGCACTTGGGCTTATACGAGCTATACTCGCTACACAACCATTAGTTTACAAGCCTAGTTATGTGGGAGCAGTGCATACTTGCTAGCAGCATGGCCTAGCGACATTTTGATTGGCACAGCTGGTGAAAGTTTCCTCATTTGTCTTAGTTGTCTACATCTTACAAAGTGTACTGTTTCATGGAAAGATCTAGAACATACACTACATTAATAACTGCCTACCTTACTTATTTACAAAATGCCAGATTTTTTATATAGTTTTCTTTGTAATATTCGTAATATAATAATAATAATAATAATAATAATTATAATAGTAGTACTTTTCTCTATTTTTATTGTAGTTACACCTTGTATTCTCTTATTGCCACTATGGTGTGACTTTTTAATAAAACCAATTATTTATTTTTTATATTTATTCAAAATTATTGTTTCATGTTCCCTTAACAATTTATTTGCAGTTGTTCATATCTAATTAGCGGTTTCACTTGACCGATTATGACGTACACGGGTTATTGCAATTTCGATAACATTTAATTTATTCGGAGATGTTGAGATTGACACTTATGCGAAACCTAGATATTTACATTCTGTTGTCTTATTTATAAAAAAAGAACCAGTTGCTTTGTTGTTTTTAGAGAATTAAAGAAATTTTTATCGATGTTTCAGATATATTCAGCAGAACCGACCAGTACTAATTTTTCCTCAAATCCTTCCACACCTGTGAGCAGTCCCGCACCAATGTCAGGTAAATTGCTGCAAGTTTCGTAATATCATTTAAAAAAAATTAGGATTTGTGTTTCGTGGTTTTTGCCTTTAATCAGTTTTCAGGGGTTGGCAGTTTTCTAATATTAGCTCCAGCCAGCTCCGTTGAAAACCAATAAAATCATTTTGTGTTCTTCAAGAAGAATTTGTGTTTTTCCGTAGCCCAGCTCATTAAATTTTCAGTATTTGAAGATTTTGTGAAATGCAATTTAATTATCTACTTTTCTAATGGCATTTTACTCAGTTTTTATTGTGAGCAGTTTTTAAACTGGTATTCCATTGTGTGGATACATGTAGCAGTTTCATTTAAGTTAATTTCTTTCCAGCTTGGGACCTGTCAAGTTTTCGTACAATTTGTTAGATATTTTAGTTATATATAACAATGATTGCATTATTATTTAAATTCATGTTACCGTTGTTTGCTTTTTTTGCAGGTGCCGCATGGCCGACTCGACCCCCTACTTCCTCTTCTCCTCGTTATGGGGAAAGTCATTTACATTCTCTAGTGAGTATCTTTTAATTTGTATTTCCAGAATTTGTAAAATTTTGTAGAAACAGATAATAACTTGGTGTACTATGTATTTAACAGTCTTTTACACTTTTTCTCTATTTCACATTCAATGTTATTTTTTGCAGCAAAGTCGCATGGAGGAGCGATTAGATGATGCCATCCACGTCCTGCGGAACCATGCCGAGGGGGCGCCACTCTCTTTGCCACCGACTCACATACCTGGCATGCAGATCGTGCCATCTGCACATTCCAATGGAATCTTGGGCAGCATGGGAGCGATGCCGGGCTATCTCTCAGGACCATTAGATTCTCAATTGGTAGGTTGAATGCATGTGTGGGAAGTGAGTGGTGCCATCTGTTACCGGCTTTGTAAATTAGCAGAGCTATAAACCTTGCTACAACGATTTAAAAGTCAATAAATAAATATGGCTTAATTTGTTTTTCTTTGTACGTTGGTGGTTCCCAAATGCGATTGGCTTCATTTCTAAATTGAGTGCAACTATTTCGAGTGCAAGTTCTGGGAAAATCATGTCTGAAACATTGTTAACATTTAGCTCACAGTTAAAAAACAATGGAAATTCCAGTGCATATATGAATGAGTGAGTGAGTGAGTGAAGACCTTTGCATGTGTTAAATTATTCGTTTGAAGATTTGCAAAACATCATTGCAAATTTACCCTCTGTTCCAGACTGATTCACGCTCAATTCACAATGATCAAGGCAAACGGCAAGTCCTTCCTGATACAAGTATGTTTTTTCTCTACTCACTTGTTCTAACTTGTAGATATTGGTTATTTAGTAATAAGTAGACGCATAATCAAGGATGATAGCCCTAGCTTATTTTTAATGGTTCAGCCCTTGTGATTGCTTATGTGGTCTTTTAATTTTACATGTACAAGTTAGATTTGTTTTTGCCATATTTAATTAACATTATTTAAAGCCCAGGAGATTTGAGAGTAACAGGTCTAGTTTGCATGGGAATTTAGGATTTGTCACCGTCAGTTTAGTATTTTCTGCTAAAGGTATTTCACTATTGATTATTCATATCGAAAAATAGCCATGGCCTTTTACACGTAAAAATATTTACGTTCAAGTGCTGGTTAATGTGTGTAAAAACTTGCAAAAAATGTTCCAATATATAAATATGATTCACGGTTTCATGGTTTCACGCAGTAATGGATGCCGAATCTATTAAAAAAAATTAAACTTTGTGTTTAATCGGATTTGCTAATGTCATACTCAGTCTATTTGCACAGCTATGTTATGGTTGCTCTTAAATGTAGTAAAGATGTCGTTTTCTGTGTAACGTTTATGTTTCTTGTTGTCCCAAAGTTATATTGAAGAAAATCGTGATTATTATTTCTTGTGTTCTATCAGGTTTAGAAAAGACTGACGCCACCACAATTCAGTGCAAGGCATTGGTGTGAAGGTGGAAAAAATTGAAATTAAGCCAAATATTGAACCACTAATAGATGCGACTACGAAAAAGGAAGCAACTTCCACATCGTCCACAACTTCCAGTAAGAAGCGATTACGCAGGTATGTTAGCAAATATCAGATATTTTAAGTTTTGTGACAAAGTTCAAAAGGATTTTAGATTTCTCCCAAGAAAGTAGTTTATTGAATAACATATTTCAAATAAAATTGTTTGACATCGAGCTGCTAAAATTATGATTTTGCTTAATTAGTTTGTTGTTACATTTCTATTCCAGTTTCAGTGCATTTTTATTTACCAATACATTTTTTCCATAGCGGTAGTGCGAGTGGGGGAGCTGGTACCGATGACGATGATACGATTGACGTCCCCTTAAAAGCTGAAAAAGAGCGAGAAAGACGGCATGCCAATAATGCAAGAGAAAGGTACAAACAAAACTGTTTTAGAGATTTGGTGGTAATTCCACTGCCTTCACTTTTGTAATTTACTTGCTTTTGTTAGTAGACTATAAGCATTTTGAGTTATTACTGTTGTGAATTTTTTTTTTGCTTATGTAATGACTAGAATTTGCTGGTATCAGCATAGTGTAACTAATCAGTGTGGGAAAGTTTACTTCAAATGCAAAAGTTTTTTCTAGCTTTGAACAAAAAACACTACGTGGAGCCTTAGCGTACATTCGACTGTTGGTGGTTACGGTGTGCCATGGTGGAGTGTTTCGCAGCAGAGTACCTGCATACTCCACCAAGGTACATGCCTCCTAGGTACACTCTGCCGAGGTACATTTCGCAACATTACATGGCGACCACAGACAAGTTGAATGCGCACAAAGTTTCCACATAGTGTTCACTTGATTTTATTCATCAAACAACATTATGCACTTTTGACTAACTGCTTTGAAGCAGATGATCCACAATAGAATAGTGAGCTATAAATTTTCTAAGCCTCTTTCTAACATGACTTATTTACTTGTCTGCACTTCACAGGTGCTAACTAAATACACAGTTACACGTGTTTCAACTGATTTAAACAAAAAATTACAAAAAACGTATTTCACAAATATTTCCATGTCAGTCAATTCTACCGTGCAAAAGAGTCGATGATGGAACAAATTCACTGTATTTAACTTATACACCTCTTTCCCGGGTACAAAGAATTGGCCATACAAAGACTGGCAAAAATGTGCAGTCATTTCAAAAACGTATCAACGTCTACGAGAAACAGCGCTATTGAGTCCACAACACAGAAGAAGCATCGCTTCGCAGCATAACTTTACGCAGTAATAGTTCCTAGTATTATCTATTTTTTTTCAAGTAATGAACTTTCTTAAGGCAACAATAGTAGGATAATTATCTCGGAAAACGAAGCAGTTTTATCAATTGGAACTTGATAATCAATTTTATCAATTGCCAACCAGAAAAAATTAACTGCAATTGCATTTTGCGCTGTTTCTATTCAAGCATTTGATAAGCTGTTGCGGGTGGGATTAGTGATCGCATTGGTTGCATTGATTGGTTGTTAATGATTGCAAACTGGATTGGTTGTTAATGCATGCAAACCAGATGCATGTAATATGTTACCTAGTGATGAATGTCAGACCATTAAAGTGCAAACAGGGATTACCATCATTTGCTAATTTTTTGTATCCTCATGCAACAAGCTCGTTTATTTCTTAACTTGCCCCACACTTCAATTTTTTTCCAGGAATTGTATTGCCACCTTCTGGCATAGTTTGAAAATCACTCATTGTGGTTTACAGAACAAGTGTGACAAGCATGTATTATTTGCAGGATACGAGTTCGTGATATTAACGAGGCATTTAAAGAGTTGGGGAAAATGTGCCATATGCACTTAGCGAGTGACAAACCGCAAACCAAACTTAGTATTTTACATCAAGCTGTGTCCGTTATTACAAGCTTGGAACAAAAAGTTAGAGGTATGTTATACATGCTGTATGTTGTTATTGTCCATTTTGTCAGCATGGTTTTCATGCACAGACAGTACAGTGGAGTATAAGAGTCAAACAAATTTATTTAAATCGGTCTTCAAGTAGCAACTACTTACTAAGTGAATTGTTTACAACATTTTCATATCATGGAATGGGAATTAAGTTTGTAGTAAGTGCAAAAATACTCGTAGTATTTTCTGTGGCACAGTATGTCATACTTGCTTTATGTGCTGTATTAAGGCCAAGGCCAAATTGAATAGCACCTTTCAAATATGGCTGAACCTCGTTATGCCACCCCTCGTTATAATGCCAGCCTTAATGTAATGCCGACTTTTGGCTTATTCATATTGTTGTATTAAGGCCAAGGCCAAATGGAATACTACCTCTTAAATATAAGATTTCTGTACAGACTATATTAGCAATTTATCTATGCTTTTTATTTGAATTTAGAACGAAACTTGAATCCAAAAGCTGCTTGTCTAAAACGACGCGAGGAGGAGAAGACAGTCGACGATCATGCTAAAAACTTAGTCCCTCCCAATGCCACACAATTGGATGCCTTGCAGGTGGTGAGTTGGTTTGAAGAAATTTGTTTTTTTTTGTATGTGAAAGCAAAACTAGTGAAACTGTTTAGTAATACTACTTTCATAGCACTGCCAGACACTTTTGTGATCAAATTGCCAGATTCTACTAGAAAATGCTGTTATTTTAACGGCCCAGTATATAGATGAATGGCTTTAGGGATTAATAGTTGTAGCAAAGAGATTTGTTAATAATATTGCAGAAACTACTGTTCACTTCTTCAGATTTATAGTATTGTATTATTCATGAATCTGTGTATTTAAACTTTCTCTTTGTATTCCAGTATATTGTAGAATATTTTGCTGTGTAAGTTTACTAGTTTCCAGGCTGTAAGGCCAGGACCAGATTATGACCCCAGGAGGACCTAAGCACTAAAAAGATGTGGTACCCCCATATCCATATGTGTGTAATTCAGAATAAAAATGTATTCGAAGCTGAAAACTGAAATTCTATCCTTCGAAATGAAAAAAAATTGTAGTAAGTTTTATTTACAGAAAAATGGTAGGGCAGTCAAAGCAGCATTATCCAGTTTTCAGTATCGCCTCATGTTTAAAAGCATTGCCACAATTGAAATATATTATGAAACGCTTTACATATAATCAATCAGTGTCATCATATGGGCAGCAAGCCGCTCAGGCAGCTCAGTGGCCAGAATCTCGATGCCCTTCCATACTGTCATATAATAAACAAACACAGAAACTGCCACACATATTCCGGTATACTTTATTTTTGGGTAGTTATTCGATTTGAATAAACTCTGCAGGAATCCTTTTCCCCTGAGGTGCTAAGCACCTGCTTAATGATTAATTTAGGGTTGTATAAGGCAACAACTATGTTTTTGCGTGGTCCACTATTTTGCACTATTGAGCTAAATATTTCTTTTGATCAATATTACTGCTTTACACTTGCCTGCAGAGGCAGCAATTGACCACAATTTCGCATAACACGAAAAGATGTGCAACAAGCTTGTCCCCAATTACACTGTGAGTTGTATTTGTTGTTGGTAAACTTGCTGAAAAAACAGTCTTGGTTTTTGCTCATTATTTATGCAAGTTTTTTCAGATGAATATCTAATAAGAAGAATGTTTATTATAACATTGCAGCACGGGGTGTGGTGACATTGCACGATGGGGGTGCGTGCGTTCCACGCTCGTTATTTGTTTTAATGAGATTTTATTGTTTGTTTTTTAGATGCCGTCTCATCCTGCCATGCATCCAGCGCACATGAACTGACATCAAGCTTGGCCGTGTTCGCCTTCAAAACTACTTGCCAAACACTGTGAACGTATTAGCTACTGATCAAGGTTGTGTGCGCGTGAGAATGTGTGTGTTGATATGTATGTACAAGTGTACATAGTTGCGCGCGCGCGTGTGTGTGTGTGTGTGTGTGAAGGTGTGATTGTGTGTACGTCATATATTGTTGACATGTGGTCGACGCAAGTGTCTGTGTTGGCCTGCATGTTATGAAATGTTAACATATCTACATTAACTGTTGCTTACATGATAATTATTATACTTATGTACATTGTATTTTTAATGGCAGTTTTCTGCCTTGTATTTGTTGTGAACAATGTGAGATATGTTGTGTGCACTTAAGCTTTAATGGTTACAAGTTCTTTTCCAGTCCCCAATCACGCTTTCTACTTACTGTAATTCACTTACTTGGTTGTAAAAATCTGAATAATTGTGCTATTTTATTCATTTACGAACATTTGTAATATTTCTTTCTTGGGATGTGAATCAATTTTTAGTGACAGGGTCAATTTTATGACGTATTTTGACGTCATATTTTGTCACTGCTAGCTTATATGTGGTTGTTAAAAAGAATGGCAGGAATGTAAGGTCCAGTCCTGCATCCACGCATTTTAAGAAACTTTTTAGAAGGATGAAGCATATGTTTACCTGGTAGTGTGCATGTTAGCTGGTCTACTGACATACTAAGGTATATAATTCTGTGCCACGCAGTTTTTGCAAGAGCGCTTAGAGCGGCCTCGTTTCGACGTTTCTACATTTTTATTTCCACGTTCTATTCGGACAGTAGTTGAGTGATGCATATCATCGCTTAAAATGATCACTTTGTAATTGAATTTGAACGTGACTTGATTAGGTTTTTCCTGCACATCTTGCACTATTGATTTTGCATGAGTGCTGTTGCTACTAAATTACTGAATTGTCATTGCGACTTGTTAATTATGTATTACTGTATCCTAGTGCATTTATCATGGCCATTCTGAAAGCATACATTGCGCATATTCTCGCCATTTGGTTATCGTTATTGGGCTTTTTGCGACATTTAGTAGGAAATCCCGGTCGAGGGCGTTTTGCCCTATTTGTCTACAGACGACTTGGAAACATTTTGAAGTTAGTTGGTTTTGTTGTTTGTTTTACTTCTCTAGGTTGGAATCTCAAGATTAGAGCATAGATGATGACTAGAACATCATGTTTCTACAATTTTAACGAATTGGTGTTAAAATAGTTGTTAGTGAAAATTTTCATATTAATTCTACCAAATTAGTGCTTCATATGGTCAAAATCTGTTTTTCAAATACTATAATTTTTGTGCCAATTCAGGTGTTGTTGTCTAATATAAGTTATGATACTTAATTAATTATTTTGATGCAGTGAAAAGACATATGACAGTGTTTTCGGAGTCCAGTAATGTTTGGTCTACCTTTGTTCTCATGTTACTGTTTAAATCAGAATATAATCTTGTTTTAAGCTAGCATTAGTTAAATCATAACGACAACATGTCTGGTACGTGTTCCGGGTATGCCAGTATTAATGAGATGTGTTCTACGCATGCATTTTTCGTGTTTTCATTTGAATCGTGACAGAGTTAAGTCTGATTTGCTGGTGCACATTTTGTGTTGGTGTAACATCCAACTCAGCCGAATAACATTTTATAATTGATTGTACATTGATGTTTGAAAAGCATTGTTGTTTCTCGAGCGTGTTTACATTTTACGTATATGTCGAAGATTCTATTTTACTATGAAGTATTTGTTAGGTATAAGTAGCTGTCAGCTAGCACACGATTATACATATTGTATATTTTATTTGAAATGCCGCTATTTGTAGTGTAGGCGATAGGTATTTTATTGAGAAGTTACTGCATTGCTGTTATGTTGAAATATTTTCTGCACTAGTTTGTGAGTTTTTGATGATTAGATGGCTAGGTTTGTAAGCGCTTGCAAAGTTTTGTTATACACATGTATTTTGCTCATTGTTGAGTCTCGTATAAATGGCCAATTCATGCTGCTAATTTTTTAGTCAAAACCCAAAAGCACAGGCATTGTTTAAAGGAAAACTGTACCTAGTTTTATACCACAGATAAAAGTAATTTACAATTTAAAGTATTTGACATACAGTTGCACACGAGTACTAATATTGTCTTAGATTTTCAAACCTATCATTGGAAAATTGTACTGCTGCTTTTGCATAGCATCTAGTTTCTTAGCTAAGGTTTAAGTTTTATAAAAATATTTTACCTAGTATTGGTAAATATTGTAACTAACAGAACGTAAATTTTATTATACTATAGATTAAAATATGCTGTGGATAAAAATCACCTTGTATTTCTTTAGTTAGCAACTCCAGCAGATGGATTTGCTAAGTGGTAGAAGAAAAAGTAGCAAAAGCAATAGACTAGTTATGGACAGCATGGATTGGCCATGAGTATTCAATGGCTGTTGTGAACCATGTTTAACCAAGAATTACATTATGTTTTTGTCAAATTGCACGTAATGTAATAACTGGTAGATGATGGTTATGATGGCTCTTTATTGTACATAGGCCTAAAAGTTGAAGTAATGCTTGTAAAACTGCAGTCTGGATAGTTATATTTTCTTGTTTGATAATGATCGCAGTAATAATGGTAGATTTCTTTGGTAGTTCTGTTGATTAGGCTTTCTTTATATTTATTGTGTTAATAATGGTCATTGTCGAACAAGCAAATGTGGCAATCTTGACACCGTAATTTTATTATTTTTGCACATGCGCTGCATTTTTTTTATGAGAATTGTTAGCTGAGAGTTTTGAATGGTGATTGCGCTAATGACTGTCCTCGTGTTTGCATGTCAGTGTCGACATGTGTTGTCATTTTATACAAAATAACTGTATATTTTACGATCTCAGACAGAACAAAGTTCTGCAATTGAATTATTATGATGACGTGTGTGTAAATTATTAGAGCTCTTGCTTATGAAATCAAAACTGTTTAGTGGCAAAAGAAAAAGTTTATATTATTATTGAAAGTCCAGCTTTATCATCCAGGCTTTGCCCTTTCCTTAGTCTCAGTGTGTAGTTTTCTAGTAAAGAGATTAGCAATTTCAAAAATTTATTGCTTGTGTCTGTATGGTATGCAAAAAATACATAACGATCTTACTTTATCAGATTAATTGGTTGCATTGTTTTTTCTTTGGGAGTGATTGCATTAGGTTTTGATTGGTTGTGACCACTGTGAACTGTGATAAGGCACCAGTTCAGGTTTTAGGAAAACAAATTACTGCTAGAAGTTAATAAAATCCCATTTACACAATATTTTAAAACATACATTCTTGTTACCTTTTTTGTCATCTTAAATGGTTTAATTTTTTATGTGATTTAATTCATTATTAAAATTAATACATGCTTATCAGTCAAATTGATATGAATGTTTGTGTTGTCAAAACATCAAAGTAGTTGTGGTACCAACGTACACTAGTCAATTCTCTTGTTTGATTATTCACTTAAGAGGTGTTATAAGCCTTCATCTCCAGGTGGTAGTGGTCAAACAAAAATTGTGGTGCTTTAATCCTCTACATTTGGTTGGTTTGCCAAATCAGAATTTTTGCTCTCATAGTCTTGCTACAAGTAAAGTCAACTGATATAACTAGTATACGGTTTTCAACTGTTTTGTTATTTGGCTCCCAATTGTGTTCAGTTGCTGTAGTGACTGCATTCAAAGATGACAATAATTGTGTGTACATGTACTGTGTTACTTTATAGCACAGTACAGCAATTCCCGCACAAGTTCTCATGTTATTGACAAAAGCTGTAAAATTTTCTTTTCATGCCTACGTAAAAGTAAAAATCAATTAAGCTTTTCTTCTTTATATGCTCTAGAAGTATTATCACATTTCATATTTTTTGTACTACATGAGCCGAGCAAATTAGGCTAACAAGTCTGTAATTATTAATTTTATCCAATTGCATTTGTCGATTTACTAGCTGATTTTCAAGTGAAGGTAAGTGAAATTTATTTAAAATTATATTTCTTTCTTGTCCTCGTTGGTTTTCAAAAAGTTCAATTTCTATTGAAAAATTTTGAGTTTGTACCTGGCTCACAACTGCTTATGCTGCTGTATGTTTTGCATTTCCGTAGATTTTATGTATGATCGATTAATGATCGCTTTGGCGAAGTTTTCGACTATTGTGTTTAATGTGGTCGAAACAACATGATAAATGCCGTCAACGTGGTTTTCTGGTTTTTCTGTGAACAACACAGATAAAACAATGAGTAAATTATCATTCAGGGCGAAAGCCCTGGATACAACGAAGCCAATGGCTGTATATATAGCGGAAGATATTCCGGGTCTGCTAGATTTTACAGCCATCAATCGTGCTGTGCCTCAGATGCCAACAGGCATGGAGAAAGAAGAAGAATCTGTAAGTGTGGGACAGCAAAAATGATCAAAATTGCACAGTAGAGTACATTAGTAATAAAAACTCATAAATAATGTATTTTTATATTTGCCGTTATACATCCATTATTAGCTTAAATGACCATTGTTGCATAGTTGGCAAATCCCAATTTGATTGTTGTCAATAATATATTCACAATTGAAAATCAAACAAACTGATGAGAATAAACCAATTTAAGTAAGAGACAATTGTTGTTTGTCATTCATTTTTACTACCAAGTTCGAAATTATATGCTTTCTTGAGAAAAAATTGGTGGAAAATTTTCATATTGGTTTTAGCTGTTGCTTTTGTTGTTCTGGTATAGCTAATTTACCTTGAAACAATGCGAGTAGCTGCAAGGTAAGTGGCCTTTTACGGTAAATGAGAGATATATTGTTTGGTTTTTTAAGGGCAGTGGCTCAGTTGAAATTTTATTTAATTTATTTTGTGCATTTTATATATAGGCAATATGGGAAATCAATTTTATTGTCATGCAACTTGTATGGCAGGGCACAAGGCAAGAATGTACAATATGATCCTAAACTGTATATCCTGGCAATGAAATTGGGCTGTTACAGAATATAATACCTTTTAATACTCACAATTTAATATATGAGTTGGTTCTACTTGTACTTGTGATGTACTTGTAAAAACAATGAATATAAAATCTTGAGATTTCTTAATTTATTTATTTGACATAGTTTAATTAATATTCATAATTATGATGCATATAGGTAAAAAGTAGGACACAATGTTTAAAGTGGCACTAATTTATATGGTACTTATAATTTCTTCTGTGTTTTACACTTGACATCACCGTGTTGTGCATGATATAATTTAAAGTGCTCGTATCATAATTATTAAATTTTTATAATAAACTAAATACCGATTAATTACTGATCCGAGTGCTTTTTGCCTGTTTTTTTAGGAACATCATTTGCAGCAGATTATCCAAGCACAGTTAGTATTTGACAAGAGTGAATCCCGTCCCATTATTCCGACTCCGGAAGTGTTTGAACACAGTAAAAATTATGAGTGCATTTATACTGTCGACTACAAGCCTCCAAAACAGCTCATTCACATTCAAGGTTGTTTGTATTTAACCTATTCACATGTACTTTTTGTTTTTTGCATTGTTTAATGTTAGAGTACATAAAATTGCTGTTTGAAATGATAATAATGTGATAATTCAAAAATTTATTGCGATGATTTTCAGGGATGTTACCGAAACTAAATTTTTGTTTTGGTTTGCCGATAATTGCGCTTTTGGTTAAGTTTCGGTTTCAGCGAAATTTATTAAATTTTGTAGCGGAAAGTTCGGAAAATTTTTGGTTGCATTTTTCCGAGATTTTACTAGTATTTATCCTATTTACCTTTTCTTTTCTCCTAGTTGTCAAAACCCAATGAAAAATCTTGGCTAAATTAGTTCAATTAAAGTGAAAATTTCGTTTACATGAAAGTTTGTCACATTTTTTTACTAGCAATGTGGCATATCTTCTATGCTGGCGACTGTGAAGTTTTAGGATTTCCAGGTCCAATCAAACGAAATATCAAACCACGTTTAAATTTATTTCAGGAAAATTTTTGTAATTTATGAAATATAGGCCACAAAATGTCTGTAAAATAAAATTTATTTTTAATGAAGCATTATGATCTTTAAACATTAATCATTAAGGATAGTTAAATCCAAAAACATTATAACACATGTTCTAGGGTAAACCACTCCAATATTGAGGTTCTATACTATAAAACTTCCTTGTCCTTTTATATTAGAATTTTTTAGCAGCAATTTTGCATCACAGCAAATAAAAGCAAACAAACAAAAAACAAAATATTTTAGCTATTTTAGAATTTTCTTTTTTTCAGTTTTAATAGTAGTTGGTTTTGCAAAAATGCTTAGGTTCGGTTTGTTTCAGTATCGATTTTCTATGTTTCATAAGTTTCTGTTTGTAAATTAAGTTTCGGTTACATTCCAGATGATTTTATAGAATGTTCATAGCATTACTTTTTTGAATGCGTAAAATACGATAGAGCTAGAACGGCATTTTTAGATGACCCACTTGACCGCCATGTTATAACACGTGAACTTTTACAAAATTATTATCCTGAAGTATTATACAGAACATATTTAAAAAATTCAAAACTGGTCTTGCATCTTACTTTATTTTCCATAATTTATTACAGCAGTTTGTTAAATCACCCTTTTGCTTTACAATACAATAGAATTTACTGTTAGATGATTAACCAGCCAACTTACTTCGTAAATATGTTTTTTTATTATTACTGTTGTTATTAAATGCTGTCTTTATACTGTTTGTGTATGTAAGTTTAATCACCATCTACTGATTATAACTGAGTTTTTTGTTTTATCAAATCAAGCATTATATTAGTTATGTTGTCCATTATTCTTTTATTAGCACTTTCACCATGGAGATACCTGTATCAGATGCAGCCTGTTCTGTAAATCCACTATAAATAAATTTAGTTAAAACTAAACTAAATCGCAAAAATAAGAAAACTATGCATTTTCAACCAAACATTAAAAGAACTTGGTAATTAGCACAAGTTACACAACCTAAACCTACTATTTAAAGGATATCTATTCTAAAACACACACACACACACACACCTATCGACACATTGATATGATTTGGATTCAAGATTGCCTTTTGTTTCAGCATTAAATATGATGGAAAATGAAGGTCCGGATTATGACATGGATTCCGAGGACGAATTGTGGTTGCAGAAGCAGCGGAAGAAAATGGAAATTAAACCACTGCAATTTGAAGAAATGATTGATAGGCTAGAAAAAAGCAGTGGCCAGCAGGTAATGCTGATTACTTAGAAGGAAATTATGTTTGGGTGTATAAAAAATTACATGTGTTTCCGAGTTGTTCCATTTTACACTATGAGTAGGTAGAGATTTTTGACGTGTGTCTGTGATGTGAATTAGCCAATTTCTGACTAAATTATGAAATCTCATTTTGACAAGTTTTTCACTTTTTTGCATTTATTTAAAATGTCATTTTTGTTAAAAAAATATATCTAGCAGTTCATTTTTTAACTAACTGGTAAAAGATAAATATGTTTCTGTGTACTTGATATTTGCTTTCTTTAATTAAAATGTATAAACCAGCTTATGAACATGTTTATCATGTTTGATTGTCAACTCAGTTTCTGTGGAACCAATATTGCAAAACATTTCATTAGCCATAGCGGACCTAAACTTTGGAACTCACTACCACCCAATGTAAAGTACCAGTGTAACATTTACTGCTTTAAAACGTCAGTTAAATGATATCTGTTTGCTTCTTATATAAACTAGTCTTGATAACCACCTACTGTTCTTGTGTGACACAACAGTCACAACTTTGTGTTCTTTTTGAGTAGAATCCAGAGTGCTTCGTCATCTCATGAGCCGAATCTCCACAAGCCACTCTTCCTACCCTTTTGAACATTTTTTTATCCATCACTTCTATCCTTACTTTGCACAGCTCTTTTTTTTAATTGCCTAAAAACCTTCGTTTTTTTGTTCTTTTTTCTCATTATTTGGACGTGTTTATAGTGGTGCAAGCACTTAACAAGTTTTACTTCTGGTTGTTGCCATTTATTATATGCACGCTGTCATATAATCATGATTATTATTAATATCTATTTTTTCCCAGTGTTTCTTGATATTGTATTTGCATTTACACTTCCAAATAAATTTATTATTATTATTTATGTATGTACTAGTACTGGCCACTGGGCACTAATCATGAGATCAGGTACCATTCAAGTTGTTTCAGCAGTTATTTGACCAAACTACTCTCATCTCCAGACCATTTACGTTTGCCTTATGACTGAATATTAGTGTGTCTTGATTATTGTGTAAATTAACAAGAAATTTCTTAATATTTTATAACTTTATTGTTAAAATTTTAATTATTTTATTTTTTACAACTTTTAATTTTTACTTTTATTTCAAAAGTTACTTTAAATTTGCTTTTACTACTTATACTATTTTTTGTAAGTAGGCCCAACTTACAATGTGAATTTATACTAAATATAGTTGTATTATAGAAAGATGAACTAAAAGCAGTTTTTGCAATGCATAAATTTGGAATCAGTTAGACTTTGGTTATCATGTTACTTGAAAAGTACTAGATGTAAACTGTGCTGTCTCCAAAACTCGCTGGTAAATTAAAGGCTTTGAGAGGCTCACTTTTACTTTTGCAGAAATTCAGAATACAAAGTGAAGATGGTTCTTGACATAGTTAGTACAAATTATGACTAGTATCTTCATTAGTATACAAATGACTTTGTCGTGAACAATCACTATCATATTGTTTCATTATGAGTTACACTGTGCAGGCTACAGTGGTGTCTGATAGCTACTGGGGTATGAAGTTACCCGCTTCATTATGGGTTACACTGTGTAGGCTACAGTGGTGTCTGATAGCTACTGGTGTATGAAGTTACCTGCTGGTCATTTTGTTTGCATAATAAAAGTGGCTGTATAAAACGTGAGTCTGGTCAACGATCGGAAGACGAATAAAAAGTTTTCCTCTCTCCTTGATCTTAATTATATAATGACAGTTTTACATGCATTCACAAACTATGAAACACATCATCAAGTTATTGCCATGTAGAATGTCTGCATGGCTCCAAATTTTAAAAAGTTGTTTTTGAATTTTCACCTTTATTCATTATTCTATTGCTTTGCCAGTTGAAAACTGAACACATCTTGCATTTTCCAGAAATATTTAACCGGAACTAAATCTTTTTCTATTATGACATCTTTTGTAGTTTAATTCTATACAAGGGTGGCATTTTTTGAAAATGTTTCAACGGGGATTAAAGCTTTTTTGTATTATGACTTCTTTTGTAGTTTAGTTATATACATTATATACATTTATGTATATATATATATATATATATATATACAGTTTAGTGCACATTAATTGCAATAGCGAATATTATTATTATATACATGTGTGGATGACAAAAGAAAAAGTAGTAGTTTTCATATCTCTGAATATTTAAGTGCGCCTTCGTCTAGTTCAACTTATTAATTGCTTAGACTTGGAGTGATTATCATTATAATATTTCTAGGTTGTTACTTTGAAAGAAGCAAAACTTTTGCTTAAGGAGGATGATGATCTTATCATAGCAGTCTATGATTACTGGTTGAACAAACGATTAAGAACAGTAAGTCAAGCACATTATTGTTATATCGATTAGCTGTATTTTTTGCTGGTTGTGTCAGTTGTACTTAATACAAGTTATTCAGGATTTGTTGTTGTATTGCACAATAGGCTCATCATTCAGGTATGGTTCGCATATAAAATATGAGATACTGTCAAAAGTAATGTATTTATTAATGTCCAAAAGATATTTTGAACTATTAACACGAATTTATCATATAGCATGATGATTGTAAAGCATGAGTCTCTCACAAGCTGCTTATCACACATTTCAGTTAAATGAACATAAGAGTAACGTTTTATAAATAGGAGTGGCTGCTAAGTGACCATTAAGGTCTTTTGCCACCTTGCTTCAGTACAGTTGTAATGAATTGTGAATAACTAAATGGTATATATGTATGTGGAATGAGACAACTAAAGTAAACTAACCCAAACTGTAAATGATAATCCTTTTCTGTTTTGTAAAGAAAACATTTTTATGCACCATTTTTTAAAGCAAATAATTGCTGCTCCTTCTGCTCATAAATTTGCATATATTATTGGGTGCCACAATGTTTAATGATTGGTTGTTGATATGCTAAAGGCAGTTGTGGCATCTAAATACAATTTTAATTATGTAATCTACTCATTAGATTATCATGTATCAGTCTCAAAGCGATTTTAAAAACTACGAAATTAATAATGTTCAAGGACCTTTTTCAACAGTTTTTGTATTTTCGTAAATGTGTAGCAATAAATTCAGTTCATATTTAAAATTGCACAACAATCAGCCACAACAATGTAGCAAAAACCAGGTAACCGATTTTGGATTACCAGATAAATTTTCGCTGTAGAAACTAATGTTTGCTTCTTTGCTGACTTCAGTTGTTCTTTATTTTGTCATCTCTTTCTTTCATCACTTTCTTTTGTATTTTTTAGCAATATCCATTAATAGCTCAGGTAAAAACAGAAAAGCGAGACGGATCCACGACAAACAATCCGTACGTGGCTTTTCGACGGAGAACGGAAAAAATGCAAACGAGGAAAAATAGGAAAAACGATGAAACTTCCTACGAAAAAATGCTAAAGTTGCGAAGGGATTTGAGCAGGGCTGTGTAAGCATTGAATTTTGTAAATTTGGCAATATTACGTAATCAGAATTTGGTAAAGTAGGCATATTCTTTTTTGCCCGCAGAAGGTTTTTTTATGTGACTGATTTTTACTCATTTCTTGCCTTAACCAATAATAATAATAATAATCAATATATATATAAGCAACAAACAACATAATTAGAAAAAACAGTATATGTAAAAAAATCATTGATGATATCAGATTAACCAAATAAATGAATTGCTGTATCACACCTTGAACGCACGGCTTATTAAGGCATGATGAATGAATGAAAGAATGGTTAGGGTTGATGTTAAATGTCAAAAGAAATGTCAAATGTCATGTTAATATGCTTTCAAAGCACATTTTAGTACCGCTAATGTTATATTCTAGGGAATTAAAATTTAGGACTGAAATTAGTTGCATAACTGTGATCTTAATATGAATGTGGTGATTGCCATTTTGTTGCACACCAGCTTGCTGTGACAGAAGATGTCCTTCAGAACTTTTGTGATAGAACACTCTAGGCAGCCTTAGAATTGTCAGTTCTGAAAAGCCAAAAACTTGGCCAGTAAACACATTTTGCTTTTGTTAAGAATTTACATTTCTTAAAAAAGTTCTCTTAACAAACAAATTTTAAAATTTAAGTTTTGGAAATAAAAAAAAATGGCAATTTTTAGCTTACTACTTATCTATATTATTAGTTGGTTTGAAAATGTTGGTTAAATATTGTTTTAAAGGGAAACCTTTAATTGTTTTTCAGTACGTTGTTAGAAATGGTTAAGCGACGAGAAAAAACCAAGAGAGAGTTTTTACACCTAACTTTAGAAATTGTTGAAAAAAGGTAAGTACTGCCAGGTAATGCATATATATAGTTAGACATAATAGAAACAAACTTTGTCCACATGTGTGTTGTGTTCTTTTCTATCTATTGAAAGTTAGAGAATTCCACCATGGTCCATAAATTGGTGAATTTTTCCTTCTTCTTGTAGTTGGGTAAGTCCATTGTACTCAGCCAATTTTGCTTATGCTTCAAACATAATGTTTCCAGAATGTCAGCAAGGTATTCAAACATATGACTTTGTGAGTTTAATATTAGCCGAAGTTTTAGAAATAATCTGATGTGCTCTGTTTAGTTAGAAAATATTCAGTTTTATAATGGAGTTTGGTAGTTAACTTAAGTATAAGTAGCTAATCTCTTTGTTGTGGGAATTGGTGTGAGTTGTAGTAAGTGAGTAGCAGTAAAAGATGTAAAAAGAAGTAATTTTGTATATATCTCCTTATTTATTGTGGACTATTTAACTTTTTAATGAACTGTTTTAAATATATCTTGCTGAACTAGGATCATATTTATCACCGTGGGATATCTGATTGATTGTATATTGGATTAATTTGAAGACGTAATTGAATTCTTACAGTTTGATTCTAATATATATTAACAAATAACTTATTGGTATAGAAATTTTCAAGTGAAAACAAAATATGTCGAAATGCAATGGCAGTATATAATTACAGTACAATAGCGCTACATGATAGTAAATATTAGTAAATATTCAATAAATATGCATTTACAGTCAGTGAGAAGTTTTTTGTCGTTCTTCATTTTTGTGTCTGTTTGTCTTATTGCTTTTTACAATCACTTCAGTGAGTGAGTTTTTTTTCATTTCTCAGGTACAGCATGGGTGACTTTGCTGGCTTAGTATTAGCTGAAGTTTCAGCAATAAAGAACACTAAACCATCATACCTCCAGTACATGTCAAGACATGATTGGAGAGCAAAGGTAGTGTATGCCATTCAATTTTATTCATAAGTATGTATGTACCGTTCAAACAATCCAGGCTTCAAGAATGCAGGAATTTGCATGCATATTTGGGAATGGCGGAGTGTCATGTTTTGACTATTGAGAAGAAAATGATGGCTTTATTCATTAGTAAAATCCTGATGCAAAAGTAGCTTTTAAAAATGATTAGCAAAGACAGAAAATACAGTTTTTCGCTCTATATTTGACTTGTTGCTAGTTATTGGAATCACAAATAGTATGGCAGTGTTATTGCATCATACTAAGACGTGTGAGATCTATGATGTATGTCAGCTGATGTATGTACTGTGACAAGATTTTTGTGTTTTTCATTTTTGTTATCGCCGAAACTTATGTCTGCAAATGCCAACAATTATGCTGAACAGATGATTATGACGATTTTTCGAATCGGTGAAATTTCTACTGGCATTTTTATAAAATTTAACACTCTGCAAACCAAGGCCAAGCACTTGACAGCAGCACTACCACTAACTACAAATTTTAGTGGTTGTGTCAGGAATGGAACGTAACTCTATATCAACACAGTCTTCTAAGTTGAGGCAGTAATTCGACAGAGTTGTTTTACCCCTGTGTGGATACATTCTCCCTCAGTGAGAGAGATGGCTTGGAAAAATATGCTGAAAGTAGTTTTCCAGTTGTTATCCACATCCATGCATTTACGAAACAGGCTCAAGCACTGCTTGACCTTGGTCACTAAGTATACTCCAGTGACATTCAGTTATTATTTATTATAATTTAGTTACTATTAGTTATTATCGAGTATGTTCCACTTTTTAGGATGTTATCGGTAAAAAGAAAAGAGAATACAAAAAGAAGAAGAATAGGCAGTTGACTCCGAATTCTGTTATGGCACCCAGGAATTCTACCGCTGTAACTTACAGAGACATCGGCAGCTCAGAAGAGGATATGGCGTTAGTAAGTAAACATTTTGTGCCACATAAAAAATGACGTTTTAACAAATTTTATGAAATCAGCTACTCGCTTTAGTGAATATGTCATTTCCACTGAGCACCTTAGCTGACATATCAGCCATTTTTCTGAAAATGGTACTGTACTGCATTTTGCTTCTGTGCTTATCTGTCATATATTACAACAAACACTTTTTAGACAAGCTTTTGAAAATAACATTTTAGCTTTTTCTTTAATGAATCAAATTTGATATGACACTGACATCACAAAGTCGCAGGTTTTGTCCCAAGTCGCTAAATATAAGTACAATTCAAATTTTTGGTCTGATGGCCAAAGTTTGTTCGGTAAAGAAGCCTTGCTCAGGCAAATTCTCAATGATAACAGTGTGGTCCATACACATGTACATAACTACATGTAATAGTTGATAGGTTATATCTTACTTATTTTGATAACTTAGTAAGCAAGGTAAATGTTTTTAAAGAAAGAAGTGGCATCATAATTTTGTTGCTTGCATGAGTTAATTCCGTCAGTATTAAAAACAATTTCACTCGTTTATTCCAGAATGGTACTAGCAAATTGCAAAGTGTTAAATACTCCTAAAATTTCATTCATTACCTATTTTAACCAATTGTATTGATTTGTTTTTTTAGGGTATCTTATCAGACGTTGACGACGAAAGTCCTGATGGCATATTCTCTTTTCACCGTAGACGTGAATGTAATTATCATTCGGTGAGTAGTGCAATAATTACTTTAAGATGTATTGAAATTGAGTACTAGCTGTCGTTTTATATATATATGTCTTATAATTATACATTTATTAATAATTAATTATTTCCTACTAAATATATTTATATTGCTAATAAATATACGTTTTACTATCAGCTAATCTCAAATATGCCTGGTTGTTGATAAATCTATACAATTTCAGCCTGTCAGTGAAAGATTAGGAGGCATGTTATCCCTTAACGAAGTGGACGCATTTTCAGAAGTGCAGGCACGGGGAAGTCTAACAAATATAACAACATATAGTAGTAATCTACGGCGAATAGGAAGAGGGGGAAGGTATGTGGAGAGACAAAGTACTATTAAATGGCTTTAGTGTGATGTCTATTAGTTCGAATTATTGTATATCACCAACATAGCACTAAATTTAAAATAAAAAATCTGTGTGTAATGAACTGATCCCCACTTTTAGCTTTGACCTTTGCTTGTCATTTTGCGAATTCTTTGATGGTTATACCAGTGGCAAGAATTTTAACAAAGTTGAAAGTAAACAGAAATAAGCCACTCTATTTCGCGATAGATCCTAGAGTTTGCTTCATAGTTTTTATTACTGGATTTTTATTGGCCATTAAAAATGTTAACTTTTGTTAAGCGTGCTGCGGTGCTTTTGGCCTTTTTCTTTCTTACTCGTATAAAGCAGCATCGCTTGTGCCCCCAAACATGTTGAAAGCTATTCATTAATCAACCTATCACGGATGCTAAGCAATGGCCCTTTATGAGAAAATAGGGCTGGAAGATGTAAAAAAATTAGGCATTACCATGACAGTATTATTAATTAACGAGCTGTTATAAAATGAACCACTATTTTAGACTTAAGAGGCAAAAAGAAATGGAGAGAAAAAGCACCAAGGTGTTTAGATATACTCATAGTCTTTGTCGAAGGTTCTTGGTAATGTACGACAGATTTTCTTAAACAAAGTTTTGTTCCAGCTGTTGTTTTACTAGCTTAACATTACCTTTCCGTATAATATGTTAATTAATATTTTTTCTTTGTGGCTTTTTCTTAGATTATTTTGCCTTCAACGACCTCGGTCTGTCAAGCACCATTCCTCAGCAGGAACGTCATCGTCTTCAAGAGGGTACTCATCATCTCAACCTAACCTAGCTGGTCTAGGTGACGTAAGTGGTAGCAGTGGTCAACGACAAGAAACTGTCTTCCAAAATCAAAACTCAGAGCAAACAATCGTAGTTGACGATGTGACCTTGCCGACGTTGACTGCGACATATCCGAGCTGATCGTAGGAAATTCGTAATAATTTTATCGTGTTTAAACATGTTAATGTGATAGCGTGGTAGTGCGAAACCAACATTCTACTTTGGCGCATTTATGCCCTCAGCCAAGTTAGAAGCACCGTGGCTTTATAAGAGAATGTTTTATCTGTAGGTTTTATGTAAAGTGAAGAAGTTGTGCGTAACTGACAGACAGACAAAACCTCATAATATGCTAACTAATGTCTCACAGATAGTGTTAAATTGTCAAAAAATGTTTAAATCAGTTTGTAAAAGCAGTAACCTTGTCGTACTTTTAGTTTCACCTTAGTGATATATACAAGGTCAATTTTCATATACGAAAGAAGTTTCTTCGATTTTAAAGCCAAGTTTTTATGCAAAATAAAATAAAAGTTTAATTTTTGTCTATATATATATACACGCATGTTTCTAAATTATTCATTTAAAGTGAAAATGGCTTTTGTTAATCAAATTAAAAAAAAACTTGTCTGTTTAGCACGTGGGTGTTGGAGTTGTTGAATCAATTTATTCTTTTAAAACTGCAGATAATTGAAGGTTATGAGTGATCCTTCGGTTCTGACAGATGACATTTATCTGTCAGATGGCCATTTATTCCAATGTTGCATTGTTATATCTGCTAATGTAAAATTTTACCGTAATGTTTCACAGCTTTATAAGAAGCTTGAAATGAATTGTGCCCCCTTCCTCCTCTGGAAACCCTCCTGACTGTTGTGTAAATTTGAGCCAAAACTAGGCAATGACTAATTGAAAGTTTGCAAGACTGACGTAAATGTAATTTTCTTTTGCAAATTTCAATGTGATCTCTACTTAGCAATTAATTGTGGCTAGAAGCTTAGAACTAAGCTATACTGGAGAATTCTAGGGATTAGTAGAGATTACCACCTTTTGTTGCTTACCGTTAACAATTGCTCGACACTGTGGAACTGATATTTTTGTGTAAGATTGGCTAGCAAGTTAAAGTATAGTCCTTTAACTGCCTCGTTAGCAGAACATCTCCATTACTATTAACATGTATAGTTAGAGCATTATTTATAATGTTGTGGATCATTGTGAAAGGCACTGGAGGCACTTTCATGCTATAATTGCTTTGTGTAGTTGTTCAAATATATGTGACCATATGTCTTACACTTACATGCGTTTTCCATGAACCCGTGCAAGACAATTTATGTTTAGCCACCTGAAAGCTCTGTAGATAGTGTTTCTCAAATACAATGCCAAAAGTGAATTGTAAATACCATTGTAAATTGTACAAGTAAATTGTTTTTGTATAAAATTTCTTGGTCTTGTAATTTTATTAAACTCTAGCACAAAAGCATCAAGAATTGTAGAGAAAATGTGGCATTCCTAACAGTGGGATGGCAGTATGGCTTATAACATTATTTTGAAAATTCATATTTGGTTACTGTGTGTGCTTACTGATATGTTAAGCAGGCAATCATCCCATCTTAAGGTTAAGTGTACTACACCAATGCGTCTTAACTACAACCGTCGTGTGGGTAAAGACCGTCTGCCACATCAGTTTTTTTACAGTCTTTACTTGCTTATGTATTAGACTGTGCATAGAGTGATTTACTAATAGGATCTTGCTTGGGAACAAGAAAAAATGAGCTAAGTAAGGTTCTACCTAGCTGTTAAAACATGTCAAAACTGTTACTATTACAATAGCATGAACTGCGAACACGAGGCATTGTCAAGTGTATACAAATGCGTTGTCTGGTGCATTTAACCTTTTCACAAATGTCATCAATTGCTGGAACTGTGAAAAGGCTTACTAAAGATCACAACTATGCCCTTTCTGGACACACATCTGTCATTATTTTTACCTAATACCAAGGTCCTTCTGGCACTTTTTAACCCTGGTGTGTAGCTTTGACAGTAATTCTGCCACAGTAAATATATCATGTTTCCCCTTTTCTTAAATCACTCATCCAATTTGCTTAAGAAACATGTAAAACATATTATAATGCAATGAATCAATGTAAACAACATATCAATAATTTATTTTACACCAATAAACATGAGAAAAGCATAGTTACACAAATATATCAGCATACAGATCTTCATAGGATTATGTGCACCACCAGATTAGAGCTATCGAGATTTTGAGTCACTTTCTTTTACTCTAAAAAGAAATCCAACTTGTTTTAAAGTGACAGGTTAGGTATAACAGTTCTAAATACCAGAGAAGTCAGAAGCAGGGAAGAGCTGTTCAACTCATATGTGGCCCATTCAGTTTTCTAAAATTGAAAGTGGTTTGACACCTTTGCATGTTTCTGTGAATGTAAAGTAAGTAAACTATGCCGCCTACATTAAGCGAGGTTGCATTATAAGGGGGAGGGGGTATTACAGCGAGGTTTGACTGTACAATTTACAGCTGAATATTTTACTTGTCAAAGAAATAACAAGTGTCTAAATAACCAAACATTGCAGACTTTGAAACAGTCAACAGTTAACCACTTCGGTTGCATCACACTTTTGCTGAACTAATTTTCAATTTGCTTCTGATGTCCCTGGTTATGGTTAACGTAAATGAAAAAGTAAAAACTACAAAAGGTATCGCGAGCCTGAAAAATGATATGACTCAAGCCGATATTCTGGAAGCCAACAATATTTCTATGACAAAGAAAATGAACTTAAAAATAGGAAAAGAGGCCCATTGCTTGAAATAAAGCACTTTTGTTCAAAAAGCTTGCCAACAACAATTTGTTTGTCTCAGTACTTAAAAAAATATTTCAGGAGTCGAGAAGTTGGTTTCAAAGGATAACCAGCATCAAGAGCAAAAGTATTTTGTAAGCAAATATGTTGATTTATAATCCACACCGGTGTAGTTTTTTTTAAAAAAAAGTTACTGCAGAGAGCAAGTTAGTAATTAATAGAACTGTCTATAACTTGAAAACAAACCGTCCACATTTTAATGCACATAATTCCAGAAACTAAGTAGCAAACAAACTACACTGTTCGACTATAACATAATGCTTTTTGTATAATAGGCAAGCTGCAACTTCCAGGCACGTAAGTATTAAAGGCTTTAGCCAGCTGATTACAATAGAACATCTGACAACATAAACGCTGTTCCAAGCTGAAATAACGATTATAAACCAAGAACTAGTTTGCCTCTTAATATGAAAACTTAATGATGTGTGTGATTTTGTAAAATACTTAGCTCTACACACTTTAAAAGGGAATGCTATGCGCTTCACTGGTTCTTTATAAAATTAATATGAAATACTAACCAAGATGCCTTAGACATTTGGGAAGGGCGTGAAATAATTTCAGTATGGTTTTGCAAACCAATTTCTCACTTGGAGCCTAGTTCATCTTAGCTAGGAAGCTTACTATAGTCAGAAAAACTAGTAGTACCTAATAAAAAGTATTGAAATTACATGAATCAGTACTATGTAAAGCTATTGATTAGTTTCACTATATACAGCCTATGCTCTTAAGAGCTACATTTAATGGGCAAATTCCTTTATACAGAATATCACAGCATTGAACAGCTTTAATGGTACGGTACTAAGAGCCAAATAATAAAGAAATTTCTGTCCAAATAACATTACATGACTAGCCAAATATACTAAACACATGTTTATGAGAACTAATGCAGAAATGTTTGTAAGCTGAAGCAATAAACGTTAGCATGTGTAATCGGCACTATTGTCACAAATTCATAAATATGGTACATGTTTTAAACACGGTACCTAGTCGACTAGTCAATGAAAGACTGCAAGCATATTTACAATGCAAAAATGTACAATCTCAACAGGAAATACATCTATAGCAAGTACACAGAAAATGACCGTATGCGGCTAAGCGTCACTTGCAGTCATAGCTCAACCGGTTGCAAAACGGTTACTCCGCAAATCTGCATTAAGAGCTTAAAAATAACTTAGAAACAAATTAGTTTCTTCTTAGATTTGCTGACACAGTACGTGAAAGTCTTGAAAAAGCAAAGTTGGATGTAACAAATTGCAAAGTTCTGCAACTTCTGCAAGTATAACTGTGCCAAATTGTTCTCTCATCTTAGTTCAAATTTTGAAAATGTATACAACAAGTAAAGAGAGAGATAAGACAACTTAGCTAGCATATGATAACAATAAATTGCACTATGATTAAGCAAATGTTCTAGCGTGGTACCACCTCTTCTTTCTTGCTTGTCATAAGGCTCTTGGCAAGAGAATAAGCTACAGCAAGAGTCATAGCTCCTACAACCATACTTTGTGCTTTTACTCGCAAGTGCATCAGGTACACAGAAGCAGACATGTTGCCACGGTTCTTGAAATGGTAAACGCCATACCCTACCATTCCAAAAAATCCAAGCATGCCTGAAAAAGCAGTTGCAAATAATGACTACCAGTTTGTACAAAGAAGCCAACTCAAATTACATCAAGGGATTTGTGAACGACAGTACATACCATAATAAACTGAATGGACCTGGGAGGAAGACCATAACAGTAACAGGAAATCTTGTACCACTATAATACCAGGTTCATTTTTTTTATTTTATAAATGTTATTTAAGAAACTCTAACTCTAATTCTAAAGTAATCCTTTCACTCTGTTTTTTCAGTTACCTTTACATACATGTGAAAACTATCATTTTGTGTATAGATATTATCCAGCTCTCAATCTAATGGCAAAATTGCAGCAAAATCAGTTAATGATGCAGTAGGCCAAAAAGTATTATTTTATATTTGTTACGTACGTAAGATTAAAATTTTTATTTCGTAAAGGAATTTTGTTATATTGATGTGAACAGCAAAGGAGTAAATAAAAACAAAAATCACCACAACCGCTCGGTACCATCATACACAAACTAGACAAGAGAAATATAGGCTACTCAACAGAATGGGTGATATCAAATAAATATATTTTACTTACCCAAAGGAACAACAGGATCCTTTTTAAATTTCTTCAGTGACTTCGTAACTATGCTCTCCTCCTCAACATTGGAGTCATATATAGCTCCGAGTGCCTGCTCTTTGTCAGTCATATTACACAGTTAAGAATCTGAAGGTTTATGAAAAAAAAACATAAGCCTAACATTGTTTCAAACGTTGTAACCGAGTTAACGGAGGCAATTAATAAGAGACATCGTTGCAATTACTATTCATTTCTTTGTTATTTACTGAAAAATCAACATTACAGAAGCTCACTACTTACTTCTCAAAAATGAACCTATAAAATTTAGGTCGAAAGGTCAAAATAAGTGATGATGCAACTTACCAAAGAATGTAACAAAACGACTTTAAAGTTTAAACTGGTGTCCAGAATATTGTAGTGTACAGTATATAGCACCTCAATCGATCACCTTTGGCAGGAAGTCCCGAACGAAAGACCTTTATACTCAAAGCGACGACAGCAGACAAAAACGAAATTCCAAAGTCAAAGAAAACGCAGACTACACGTGAAAATTTTCTTACTTGTGCGCATGTGTTCTACTGGCACGAAGACACGCACTTTCAATCCGCATGCGTAATAAAATAAAACTCGCACGTAGGATAGCCTCAACAGACAGAATGTAATTGAAGAATTTGATGACGTACGACTGGAAATACGCATGCTCAAATCAATAAACCGCTGAGGCGCAACCGTTGTCTGCTATGAACAAAAAAATTCAAATTTAAATGACGTCATGAGAAGAAACGCACAGCATCAGTTACAGAGCTAACTACGCCATAATTAAATGGTGTTGTTAAGGCAACCGTAACGCAGACGGATTAAACTCTTTTAAAAGTTATTAACGCTCGAGGCATGAATAATTGTAATTACTTTGAGTCATTTTAATTTGACAACCATTCGTTAAAGATGTGATTGCTACGTCGCCTTTCTACTAATTTATGCTAAAAAGTACTATTGAAAAAACGTGGATTCTATTGGTGCCTCATAGTCTACTCAGGATTTGAGATTTTGAGTGTATCGTTAAATTGTTTGCAGCACTTGATAGTGTAGCATATTGCTATGTACGATTAACGTAAACTGTGATAATTTTAAAGTAACCAGAGTCTTTGGCTTATGCGCATGCCAAAAAGCTATTATGCTTCTTCTTAATAGTGAATTATAATTAAACGTGTTCGTGTCTAGCTCTAATAGACGAATCGATCGCGACTTAGATTTCGTTATCATAATAGTATAAATGGTCTGCTTCGGCTTCGCTCGTGGTATTGTTTGAAAAAATGTGTAAGCATCGTGAACTTTCGCCGTCTCACATTAAATGAGGCGTGGATGTACCGGTATACCGTCATACAGATTACTTTATTTGCCAGATGAGAAAGTGTCTGCATCGAAATTCTGAACACTTGCAATAATGCCATCGCAGCATGCGATTAAAATAACACGAATTACACGTTGAAATACAACATGGTGCTAAAATGTGCTGACATCAAAAATAGAACCATATGATAACGTTAGTGATAAGATATTGAAATATAACTCGCTAGTTCGTTACAAAAAAAATCATAATTATTTAGGTCTATTACATATATGTTTATAAAATCGCACTTGATGCATGCAAATTATATTTTGGTAAGTTCGATATTAGTGCTGGACTAACCCAGGCTCTTTCCAGCTTTGCATAAAAATTACAAAGAAAGAGACAAGCTTTTTAGAAATCTCTTTTTATCACTTTCCTAGTCTATTATTAGGCTTATGAAAAAATGATAAAATTAGTTGTTATGCAGTTTAAATAAAAGCGACGTATATAATCCCGTGCTTTAAAATAAAATGTTAGCGTGTTTTACGCTGGTTTAATTTAAATTTATGTCGAAATTTAGACCATTATGGCTACAGTTATATGTAAATTATACAAGGCTTGTCTATTTTTAATAACGCCGCAACATTTTAGTTCTCACCGGAAGGTTTGCATTGTGGCCGTCAGATGGAGCCAAAATGCCATTAATCATTCTCTACTCGGAGGACATAACGATGTAGCTCAAATCTGGTTAATATCTTCGCCCTATTTCTTCAATGCTGTACCCTATATTTGATTGAGTTTCTTTAATCAACGCAATTTCTAAAATAACAAAAAATTATTGGCAATTAAAAAATGCGGCATTAATTGTAAAAGTCTTTTGAAACGCAGTCCTGGTGGTTTTTATCCAAGTTTTCATGCATTGAGAATATTTTACGATTTCGGTAATACAAAATGTTTACGAGCACTTTCTTAACGTCAGCAAAGTGTAACCGAAACAAGTTAATTTTGCTTTTTCGAAAAACCAAAGAGTTAAAATTTTTGTGATTAAAAATATTTTTGAAAAGTAGGTAAGCTGCTTGTGCCTAAATTAAACTTTTGATTTGTAAAAAAAAACATCAACGTGTTTATATGTACAAAATTATATTAGAAGAGGGCAAAAGACCCCCGGAGACTCTTTGCTTCGTGCAAAAGGCCCCTTTGGTGAATTGTAGATTAATAGTATATTATGCAGACAGCATCTTGTGAAATTTACAAGTCTACGCTAGTCTACGAAATAATGTGGCCACCGCAGTCAGTAGGCTTTGAAAGTTAAAGGGGTCTTTTGCCCCACGGCCCCCACCTTTCCCTACTGGGAGGGCATTCTTGGCATCTTTTGTTCGTCATGTTTCGAATATGCTTCCCTCTGTTCTCATGAAACAAACTGTATTGACGCCCCCGCACCGCCTCATATGATGCGTGGTGCAGTCAGAACAAGATACTATAACTGTGTTCTCGCACTAAACAACATCTTAGTGTTTTTCATCGAGTTATTTATTATTTATTCTCCGCCAGTTTAACACTTAATAACTCGTAAGCCTTGCAAGCTAGGTTCACCAAACTCACAGAGTACACTCTCTGGGCAAGTTATCTACGTATACATGTGACCCAAATTGCTGGGTCAAAGGTCACAGAGCGGTCAGGTCGTCATTTATTTTTCTTTAAGATCCATCTGCTCCCACACTTTTTGAATTTTTGAATTAGGGCAACAATATTTTGTATGTTGTCAGATGGGGCCAAGTTGTTGGATATGGCAGAATATGGGTGACTTGGAGGGGGAAATTTTCCGCTAGGAGGCAAAAACCGAAAAATAGGTGTTGTGAACAGAAATGCATCAAGTATCTATGAATAGCACCATGTAGCATATCAAATGAAAGGTCTTGATGAGGCGAATCAAATGGTATAGGTTACAGTGTGAATCGTTAAAGATAACTTGGAGTTATAGATAATCGTTATAGATAACGTTATAGATAACTATCTATATATATTCAAATATAGATAACTTGGAGAGTGTTGTGAATACCCAGTTAAATAAAGTAACAGAATGGTTGAATATCAATAAGCTCTCATTGAATATTAATAAATCTAACTTCATGCTTCTAAAAAAGAAAAGGAGAACACCATCACGAAATTTAACCATAGTTCTTAGTAATGTTATTGTTGAAAAAAGTCACATGTTAAATATTTGGGAATATTTCGTGATGAGCACTTAGACTGGAAGTACCAAATAAGTATAATAAAGCATAAATTGAGTAAAACCTTGGGAATCATCTATAAATTACGCAAGTTTGTTAATAGAGAAACATTGATGAAAATCTATTACAGTTTAGTCTACCCATATCTAATATATGGCGTCATGTCTTGGGGTGGTGTATATAAAAGTAATCTGGAAGCTTTACAAATTACCCAGAACAAAATTCTCAAACTAATATATCATGTAAGGTATGACCATCCCACAAATATAATTTATTTGTCTGTTAAAACTCTTAAAGTGAAAGAAATATATGACATGTATTGTCTTCATTTCATGTATCAGTATCATAATTCACTACTTCCACCAGCTTTTCAGTCATACTTTAGTCCAGTTTCAAATCAACATGATCATTACACAAGATATTCAGTCGAAAACTATGTACTCCCCCTTCCAAAAACAAATATAATGAAACAGTCATCAAAATATAATGCTATTAAAATATGGTCATCAATTCCGCGTGAAATGAAAACTCTTAATCTTTATCAATTTAAAAAAGCATCAAAGAATTACCTACTACAACGGTATAATTAACTCACAATTTTACTCATCCTGATCTTAAGTTACTAACAAAACTTATTTTGTTCTAATGTATGCTATAACTGATGAAAATGTAATGTTAATTGTCAATTGTTTCACTTATCTGGAGGAGGACTCGAAAGCTCAATGCTCCTTCCCCCGCCTCACAGTAACTCGCATAGTTTATTTTTTTTTCAATGTTATATCAATTTATATGTATGTTTGAGTTGCTGTGGAATAAATTCATAATTCATAATTCGTTAACCCGTGACCCAGTTAGGGCAAAATAGGTGTCGAGGAGACAAACGCCTTCCAGGGTCCATCAAAAGTAGATTGTTGTATATCAAATGAAACGGCTCAATGAGACAAACTGAACGATATAAGTTATGCCAAGATTGTTGACCTTTGACCCCTGGGTGATGGGCTGAAACAGTTAAATACCGAGGTTTCATTGTGAAATGCACTTTCCATCAAGCAAGGTCAATTCAATAAGAGAAAATAAGAACTTTAAAAAAGGATGTCGCCTTTTCGTTTTTAAGGCTCAATTTTATAACTATTATTTGCAAGATCTTCAGTTTTTGACCACTTCAGAAATATTGTCAACTAGTTAGTTATTAATATTGATTTCATATCACTGGATTCTGTGATTTCATGTAGAGAAACTTTTGAAATACGTCTAAAACAGTAATTATATTAATGAAGTTATAAGATGAGTTAAAACAATTTTTAAATTTAAAAATTCTAAAATTCAAAAATGCTTTTCGGTTTATGCTGAATGCCGTCATAATCGCAATAACTGACACATAAGCTTGAAGTACAACATATAATCAGTGATAAAAACAATCACGTGAAAATGATCACTGATATAAAAAAATAAATGCAGAGAGACCTAAGAATCCGAGGCAAGCCACCCACAAGTATTTTAATAATAATAATAATAATACTATACTATAGAACAGTATTTTCCAGTTGTTTATGCCTAGTATTTTTGTAAGCTGCTATCCTAAGATTAAAAACTGCTGCTTGTTCCTAAGAAACGTTGTGCAGTTGGCACCAATAGTCTTTTTTGAAATTATCTATTTGAGTTTAATGATTTAAAATAAACTTTTTATATTTTGGGTTAAAGACGGGTGCAGATTTCGATAATCTGATCTCCAATGGAATATTACTCAATATAAGGGGTCATGGTATTTAACTGGGAATTTCTTTATATCCGTGCTGCATTGTATGAAATGACAAGTTTTTGCTTTATCTTGCGTTGTAACAATGATGATCAAAATTCTGGTAGAAGATTATTATGACACTAGCCAAACCCCGCAAAAAATTTGCGCATAAACTCGCAAACCATGCCACACCCACACCCACACCACACCACAACCACACAACACCACAAATACACCACCAATATTACACCAAGGCTGCTGTCTGAAATTTTTTATATCCATCAGGCGTACTTGTTTTAATGTTTTAAAAAGGGGCATTGTGTGGTCAGTTTATCCTAAAATGTTCACTGCTCTAACTGCTTTTTTGCAATATTTGAATTTTTTGCTTAGCTGCATATGTTCTATCCCCCACTGCAGTCTGTAGCTGAATAACTTAAATTTGGATTTCAATTTTTTCAAACCTTTTCAAATATATTAATTTTTTTCACTCATAATTCTCTCTCTCCCCCTCTCTCTCTTTCTCTCCTTCCCCCTCTTTCCTCTCTGCTCTCCTCTCCTCTTCTCTTCTCTTCTCTTCTCTTCTCTTCTCTTCTCTTCTCTTCTCTTCTCTTCTCTTCTCTTCTCTTCTCTTCTCTTCTCTTCTCTTCTCTTCTCTTCTCTTCTCTTCTCTTCACTCTCTTCTCTCTCTCTCTCTCTCTTCTCTTCTCTCTCTTCTCTGTCTGTCTCTCTCTTTCTCTCTCTTTCTCTCTCTCTCTCTCCCCCCTCTCTCTCTCTCTCTCTCTCTCTCTCTCTCTCTCTCTCTCTCTCTCTCTCTCTCTCTCTCTCTCTCTCTCTCTCTCTCTCTCTCTCTCTCTCTCTCTCTCTCTCTCTCTCTCTCTCTCTGTGTGTGTGTGTGTGTGTGTGTGTGTGTGTGTGTGTGTGTGTGTGTGTGTGCTGTGTGTGTCTCCTTCTCTTTATGTATATGTGCTACCCTTCATTATATTTGAACAACTTAAATTAAGATTTTAATTTTTTCAAAGTGATTGCCTAGTTTATGTCATCAACATGATTTTTCGTGCATTAGGCAATTATATTCTTGTAAATATTATTAAAGTATTTTGTAGATTATGCATCTTGCCTTGTTCGCCATTATTGTGCGTTCCTTTACTGCAAACTTGCTTTGCTATAACTTTTAGATGTTGTTATTCGACTCGAGCTATTAATTCCATGAAGTGACAGTGTTAATCCCTATAGCTGGCCAATCGAATTCAGTGTGAGATCGCTCACATTTGAGTGATTCTAACTAATTATATAATAAAATTGATGAATTCTTCGATAACATTGAACTTTGGACTACCTTGACCACTGGCAGATACTGAGGTGTCTGGGGCGTCTGCCTTGTAAGCAGAAAGGCCCTGATTCAAATCCAGAATGCGTTCCAACTCTTTCACATTTCCTGTCTTTGAAGTTTAGTATCAAAATTTAATTATTTGTAGTGTTTGTTATGAATGAAGTAATGAAATATTAATACCTGCAAAGTATCCCGGTGATCCCACACTAATGTTTATAGTTGTTTCAGAACTTACTATCTGCATGACAGTTATCCAGGCTTGATATTACTTAACTTCGCAGGAATGTGATAAAATATGAAAATTAGGGAGAAAATGGTGAGCAGAGCCATCTAATGATCTTTACCAAAGTTAATATGTATTTTTCACAAATATCGTTTTTAAGAGTAATATGACAGCCATAATTCTCTTTCTCTCTCTCTCTCTCTCTCTCTCTCTCTCTCTCTCTCTCTCTCTCTCTTTCTCTTTCTCCCTCCCTCTCTCTGGTAATCCGCCTAGTCGACAAACAAAGAATTCTTTCATTTTCGCCACTCACATTTTAGAACGTGAGTAACGGAAATTAAAAAATAGCTCAATGAAATCATTATCATAAAACCCTCAGTTGAAAACGTATACAGAGCATTCTCCATTCTACTTTCGTATCGAACTGTGGCCGAGGTTATTGGTGTGTATGAGGCCCGTCTGAATAATTAAGCCTAATACTACAGGGAAGTACTTAGACCTGCCACCTTCAAATCCCAGCGACTAGTGCCGCCCAAATTAAGCCCAGTATCTTACTCATGAAACCTAAGTGGTTTTTGCATGAATGGAGTGACAGTGGGGGCCGTTGGCACGCACACACGGTGCCTATATTTGGCAACGATACTATTGCCACTGGGTTGAGTTCTGGCAAACAACACGTGCACAGCTTTTGCATCTGGTATCGTACGTGTTTGTAATTTTATCTCGTTGAGCGACGACAAATAGAGTTGGCTTCAGTGCTTCGAGTTGCAACAGTTCGGATGATAAAATGCCACTTACTTTTGACACTGGAATAAAATAATTATGTAATGTTTAGCGGCACGTGTTGTGGGGCTTCGTCGCTTGTCTAAGGCGTTTACTTGGTAAGAAAGTCCCTCAAAAGAAATGTTTACAATGTAGTTTTAGTGTTTGCGTTTGTGGTTGAATGGAGGAATGAAGTTTCCCATACTCCAGAGTCTGCCTCTCCCCGGAGTTTGCTACTGTTGTCCAGTGATTTTAAGAACCGATCGAATAAAACACATTCGCAGGAAGGGCATGGTTTACCAAATTATTTTGACGCCTAGTAAACTTGAACTAAATTTTTTATATTTTTATAGACTTCGGCCTACAGTGCTCGCGATGAAATTCGGACATTTAGTAGTTTAGAAAAACAGGTTTTATTTATTTTTTTCTTGCCAACATAAAAGTGCTGAGTAAAATTAATATCCAGTGATGTGTCTGTTCCATTTAGTAGAAATTATTAAACAAATTATTGTGTAGAAGAATACGTAGAACTCCAACAAATATAAATTTATAGGCTACAAGACCTGAATTTTATTATAGAAGAAAAATTTGTCTCTAAAAGGAAAATGACAAAAAGTATATAATTTGATATAATATTATCAAGTAGAAATGAAAAGACATGTACAATTAAAATTGGTCGAGATCTTCTTGGTGACTACTCAAATATCTCACATGATCAGTAATCTTATTCTATATTTATCATAACATTCGTTGTCATTTGCTGTAAGAACATTTAATTATTATTTGTATATGCAAATAATATATTGTCTTACTATAAATACTTCAAATAAATAGTAACGAGTAATCTACATACAAACTATGTAAAACTATTCTAACAAGTACGTAAAATTTATATCAACAAAAACACAAACGTTACGACTTCCACAGTTTAATTGATACTGCAAATTGTTGTACGTTTAATTAGTACCCATAGGTTTAATGCACATAATTATACAAAAAGGACTAGATACATGTTAATCAATCACTTTTCCTGTGCACATTTGTAAAATTTAGTTGCTGCTTGCATAACATTTTGTTCAAATGAATTTAAAGTGCAGCAATTAATTATTACATAATTATTTACTTAACTTAAAAAAACAGCAAATTAGTATGACACAAAACTACTAATTATTCAGTTGTTTTATGTGTACGCCAGTTAACTGGTAGGAACTCTGGGCCCATTTTCACAAAGCCGTCTCTAATTTAACAATTAACAGGTCATTATTAATAGATAAGTAGATGTAATAATGATGTCACTATCTTAGTGACGACTTTGTGAAACCGGTCCCTGTATTATACGATTATAGTACATATAGAAAAGTTTCTTTGATCGAAAAGTAATATTAATTTTTTTCTATTAATGAACAAAAAAATATATTCCCCCAGACGTATTTCAACCGAATTAAAATTTAATTAAACATTGACGCAAATCGAATGTAAGCCGAATGCAGTCTGATATAGCATACATTTTAATTATAGGCCTATACAGGAAAATTCTACCTAATAACCTATACAAAGAATTATAAAGAACACAATTATGAAGAAGTCTACTAACAAAACGTTAATATAAAGGAAAATTTGTCGCACATTAAGGAATTATAAGAGTATAACTACAGAAAAAGAATAATACAGATATTTATAGAATAACATAGAAATTTAGGTCCCAATTTTAATCACGCGAGCTCATCATTATATAAAGAAAGTTGAGCAATGCATAAATCAACGTACCGCCTACGACTACAATTACAGGGTTAAAAATTGTATAAATTAAATTTTGTGCATGATTTGCACGCGTTAAATAAAAAGTTAATTAAATACCACAGGTCTAAAAATACAGAACCCATGTTCTCTTCCTAAAAAGAAGAAAATATAAACAAACGTTGTTTAAGGTTTTTTATAAACAAACGTTTGAGACGCTGGTGTACTTGTTATGGTTTCTAAACGTCTTTGCTAAGTTAATTATAATAACATGATGACTAGACAATGTGACTATAAATAAGAAACTCTAAACTGTAAATGTTAGAAGGAAACTGATTTCGTCTTTTGAGTTTTGCCTGACGTTGGTTGAAATAATCGTATTTTTTAAATTTTGAGTAAAAATAGAAAAAGAAATAATTAAATTTAGTTCATCGTGCGCTTTCAATATAGAAGGGAAGGTTTCCTCATTGTTGCTTTTTGGTAAACGTAATGACTCAACTGTTAACTTTGATTTGTTCTTCAGTTCTCAAGTAAAAAATGTACCAATTTGGAAATGAAGTGACAAGACGAAAGGTACGACTACCCCGTTGAAAACAGGAACATTTCAGAGGCCCAGAACAAGTTTGGACTTTAATTTGGACTTCGTACAAGATGATTCTTCGTGTTTGTACAAATAACTTTTAAGTGCAAAGTACTTGCCACATCGCTGACACATCCATGGCTTTGTCTTGGAATGTGTTTGCACGTGCGCACGCAAGTTGGACTTGTCAGCAAACGCTTTCTTGCACACGTGGCATTCGAAGGGTTTCTCTCCGGTGTGCGTGCGTATATGACCCTGCAGGAGCCACGGGCGGCTGAAGCACTTTCCGCAGTGTGGACACTTGCAGCCTTGATTATGCGTGCGCACGTGCATGCTGTATGCAGGCGTGGAGACGTACACCTTGTCACAGTGCGGACATTGTCGAGCGTTGCGATCTTGCGCACTCCGATGCGTTTGACGATGTCGCGCCAGGTTGCTCGACGTGCTGTACCGCTTGCCGCACTCCGGACACGCACAGCATTCAGTTCCGTCCACACTGTCGCCGCCCAGAGTTTCTGGCGAGCTAGGGGGTGTTAACACGCTCCGCCAGGCATTGATTTCTGCTCCGACTTTGACTTGGTCATTTGGCACAGCCTTGTAATTTGGTGCAGGTTGAAAAGAGCGAAGTTGCTTTTCAATAGCCCAGTCAAAGATGAAACCAACAATTGTACCTGCGGTAGTAAGGCGATCTTGATACACCGGCCAACTGATAACGTTGGAACTTTGAAAAGTATGAAGTGGACTTGCTTCTGAAATAAAGAAAACAATGAATTTGTTGCAATAATGACAATGCCAGCCTAAGTAAATACAACGACAAAGACTAGAACAACAGCTTTTAACGGCAGTAGCAGCAGCAGCGGCAAAAGCACAAGAGCAGTAACAAAGCAAGCAGTAGAACAGCTACAGAAAAAACAACCACAATAGCGCAATGACTAAGAAATGACTATACAGTTTGAAGATGATGTATAGTCTCCTGACTATTCTTACTGACCACTACAAGGGCTATCTTTTGCTTGGTACAAAGAGAAAAATATGTTACGCTTTATAAAAATCAGTATAATAGCTTTAAATTACTATAAAGGAACAAACACTTATTGTTTTAGAATGAACAATTAAAGCAATAATGTAGGCCGCAGAAATGTAGACAATGTATAACACACATGCATTGAGTCGACACTAATGAATTTAGAACTATATACCTTGTTCAACCTGTCGCAATCCAGTAGAACCAGTAATACAGCTTCTATTAGATTTATAGCGCTTATTGGTAATCAGGAATGATCGTGGCATGCTTCCAGTTCAAGGCGCAAAACAGAATGCCAGCCAACAGTCACCCCAGCAGAGCGCAGTGCCAGATTATTCGCATTCCTCGACTCTATGTGGTCTTCTCTTTTAAACAGCCGACTCGGGTTTCCTTCAGCATATGGTCTCTCCCGGGATCGGGCCGTGTGATATCCTACAGATGACCACTGACGCGTGCCAGCGATTCCAAACGATTTTTTACATCGCTTCATGCAGCTGGAAGCTCACGTTACTGTCTCGGTTGGCTGCTGGTGGTTTAGGGTGTCCTGCTCAGATGTTATCCAGACGTTATCAGAGAAACAAAGGAGGCGAAGAGAACTACTTGCCAGACAGTTGGGAGTTTGTTGGTAACTTTTACAGTAGCCAAATGAATTTATAGCTCTTCTTTTTATTGGTTGATTAGAAGGTAATTCACCAGTCGGCATTTCATGGCTTAGCAGATTGACTGTCCGACCAAGCAACCAGTCGAATAACTAGGTCATCCATTTATTTCAGTAGCTATTTACGTAGCCAGCCATCCTTAGAATTTGGCCAATTAAGTGACCAACGTAAATCTATATGATTAACACATATAAGCAGCCGGCTAACAATCAGATTAACCAACTAATTGCCAATCATCTAATCGCTCGAAAACAAACTGACAAATAAACAAACAAACAAACAAATCAATCAATCAGTCAACGAACTAACTTACCAATCATTTAACCCATCGACTGACCGACCAATAGACCGACCAATCAACCAACCAATTAACCAGCAAACCAACCAACCAGCCGACCGACCAACGAACGAACGAACGACCAACCAACCAACCAACCAACCAACCAACCAACAAACAAACAAACAAACAAACAAACAGACAAACAAACAGACAAACAAACAAACAAGCAAACAAATAAATAGACAAACAAACAAACAAACCAATAAACCAACCTACCAGACAATCAACCAAACAAACAAACACACATGCACACAGCCAACCAAACAAACAAACAATCGAACAAACAAATAAATAAATAAAAAAAAAAAAAAATAACGAAATCACATACCTTCTCCTGAGAGGTAAAAATAATTAAAATAATTATCCGTTATCAGTAACCCTAAACTTTTATTTTATTTAGTGTGTAATTTTTTTCCTATTTTTCCATTAGTGCCCTTTTTTGTGCCATTTTTTCCATGCCATTGTGCCTGTGTTATTTTTACCTGTTCCATTTTTACTGTGCACCAAGAGAAAGTGCATAAGACTGCTCAGAGCCGTTTGATGCAAAACAACCAATAAGGCACCAACCAAACAACTAACCAACCAACAAACCGACCAATCAGCTAGCCAAACAACCTTCCAACCTCCCAGCCAGTCAACCAACCAACCAAACAACCGATCAACCAACCGACCGACCGACTGATCAACCCAACCAACCAACCAACCACTAATCAACATCAAACCAACCAACCAGCTGTAGCGACCGTATTTGAGGTCGTTATTCGGATAGAGTGCGAACTCGGGACTTTTGAAACCTCTAAAAAGACATATTCTGGAAAACTATACTTAGTAGAATGTCCTAAAATGCTATTCTGTACGCCATATTGGGTGAGAGGGACAGTGACGTAATTTGACATCAGCCTGAAATCTTTCTGGGGCCATACTGGTTCTTATAGTACACGACATTTGGGAGTACGCTGCAGCATGGTTGATCAGACGGTTAGTGGCAACGCGCCTGCTTTCCGTCTGGAAGGTCGTGAGTTCGGGAGGCCGTGTCATATCATAGACTTAAAAAAAATGGTACCTGTTGCCGTGCCTGGCGCGTGACATTTAGGTAAAAGTGGAGCAATAATAATCTCTCTTACGTTGTTGTAGATTGGTATTTACAGTCGGCTATTGTAGCTCTTTGAGCTAATGTTAATTGTTCATCCAAAAGCCGACTTTAAATAATAATAATGATTATTATCATCATCATCATCATTATATTATTATTATTATTATTATTATTATTATTATTATTATTATTATTATTATTATTATTATTATTATTATTATTATTATTATTATTATTATTATTATTATTATTATTATTATTATTATTATTACTATTATTATTATTATTATTAATTGCACGTAGGCGCGTATAAAAACAGACACATAGACGAATTTTCATCTTTATACTACTCTATATACTATATACTCTATGTACTCCATTTAACAATGCCCCATTTAATACCTCTAATGCAGTGCAATCATTCGTTTTATGCTTTTCAAAGCGTGTGATAATAAACGATGACTCTAATATCAATACGTCGCTCAGTAACTGAAAAGTATAAATTCATTATTAAGATAATTATTGATTTTTGACTGTTGAGTGTATTGAATGATAAGTTACAATGTGCAGATTGCTGCTTAGGAAAGTCAGCTCATCACTTAGCCAGTGAAACGATACGATTAGTCTGTGTACGACTCAACCGACTGATTACTTAGTGCAGTAATGACAGGAATTACAGAATGACAGAAATTAAATTGAAAATAAGTTCATTCTATGTTTTAATTGCGGTTGTATTTATATATAGAGGTAAGTTGAGTGAAGACCAACTATGATGGGCGTATGATAAACATGCGATTATATGAGAAGTTTGCATGGTATTATTTATTGAAATTTGCAAAATAATTCGCAGTTATGTAGCAAGTTGTGAAAAGCCCTAATAATTATCACATTTAACTTAGAATTAGAAGTTTATCGAATAAAGTACTTTGACTAACTTAGTTCATTTAGTTGCAGTTATATCAGTTTGATGAAATTTTGTGTATTTTATCACAAATAATGCTGTCATTTGGTGCCATATCCTCGAACATCAGAATACTTATGACTAGTGAAAGATTTGTCTATTTAATGTTGATTTCGAAAAAATGACCACTTTCCTAATAGGCAGGATTTTGCGGTGCGGAACTGACTTCACCTAGACGGTGTCTAATGTCAACGAAAAGTTCCACAGTTTAAAAAAAGAAGAAACGTCCACAGCAGCTTATCACTTTTATTATCACGTGAAAGATAAAAAAGGGAAAAATCTTATGAAATTGCTGAATATTAACATTTTTGTTTTTTTATATTATTGGCACATATAAAAAATATCACATTTAAAAAGGACACTATCACTTTTTGAGATTTTCTCTCTTTTTTAATCTTTCACCTGAATTTAAAAAAAAGCTCAGCGGTGGTTTCAACTCGCTTTTTCTCAATTTTGGGACTTTTCATTAATTGTACTTATTCTTGGCATTGGGAATTAAATGTGCGTTAGTGTCTACTGACGCAGTTTTTTGTTATAATTCAGGGACTCGTAATATTATGTTAAGAGACATGAAGGTGCAATTCCTGCAGTGTACGGCAGTTTGTGAAGAACATAATTAATTTCTATTGGTGTGATTTTTTTGTTTAGAAATTGAGTTTAATCAGCTTTGTTAAGTATTATTTTTAGTGACGGTGCTAATTAAGTTTTGATACCAAAGTTGGATAAAAACGTTAACATACAGCTTGGATTTGAACCGGGGACTTTGTGGTTATAAGGTGGGAATCGTTATTAGCAATCCTGGCATTAAGATTATAATAATGAATGAATTAATTAATTTTTCACGGAAATTTTAGGCTCAAAATAATCAAAATAAAAAAAATCTAATTAGTTAGAACCACTTTGTGCTAGAAATAGTTGACCAGCTATAAAATGGATCACCGGAGAACTGGGATACCTAGTGGTCTAAGGTATCTGCTAGGTATAAGGCATAAACATTAGAAAGTACCCGTGTTCTATCCAGGCTGATTTCCAACTTTTCCACATTTCTTGTCTTTTAAAGATTGGTGTCAAAAATTAATTAACTGTGGGCTTGTACTATAAGATTATTCGTGATTTAACTTATTTTGCATAAGTGTAATTTTGCATAACGTGAAGGTGAAGCGCAGAACACAAAGGAGTGGGAGCGACTGTCAGAATACGATGACAGAGAATTCTCCAACGTTTTAGTACTTGGGACAATCACAACACGCAGCTTGCTAGAATGCACAGCAATGTGCCAACAAAGTGCATGCTGCAAGGCCTACAGCTATGGCGATGATGCTGGCAATATTTGTAAACTTTTACGTGGTATTGACACTGGTGCAGTGTCAGCAGGAAATGGTTTCACGTACTACGTACCGGTGGAGACTAGTAAGTTTTTTTTAGCAAAAGTGAAACAAAGATTTAAAATTCAAAGTTAACAGAACAGCTCGCTCCAGCAACAACATATTATTGTTGTTGTTGTTTGTTGTTGTTGTTGTTGTTGTTGTTGTTGTTGTTGTTGTGTTTTTGTTGTTGTTATTCTGCTTTTTATTATTATTATTGTTATTATATGCAATAGCTAATCAATTCTCTTCATGAACGTGCATTTACAATAAAAATCATTGTTGTAATCTTTCAAATCATTCTGTCTCCATACATATCTTCAGATAGATTCTGTCTAACAAATATTTGTCTATTGTTAGGTAAATCACTATAAAATGTTGAGTTTTGGAAAAGGGATTGAAAAATTAGTAAACGAATGATCAAGCAATGTTTCGCATTCTTTTCAAATGCTAAAGTGTTTTAGGATGTTTGTTTCCCGGCGAAGTAAACAGTAGAGTTAACCTTGGTACCACGAATGATATCATAGGAGAAAGTTCTGTCACGTGGTCTAGCAACAAAGATCCCTTTCATTCGTACAATCTTATAGAGATAGGTGGTTGGTCAGCTTTTTGCCATGACTTGATATACGGAAGTGACAGCTGGATCCAGGTAATATTGTATAGCTGTTAAAACTACAGCTAATTTTTGCTTATTTGTTTATTTGCCTCGCTTTACTTTGACAACTTCAAGTAGTTTTGTGTAAAAGAACGTCTTGTACTGGTGAAGTGGTTAATCATGCGGGTGGAAATTCACGCAGACAAAAAGACTAATTCACAACTATTTCTGCGCTAATGGAAGTGGTCATGCCTCACAGGGTGTCAGAACTTAACTAAACCCACTGCATCGCGTTCAAGAGCTAAAATGTAGTCAGACTGTTCTGCGATATTGGCTATAATTATTGCCGTAACCCAAATAGCGGCAGCGTACTCCTCCAAAACTGACTAAAATCATAAAATGCCCTTACAAAGTTAAGGAACGTAGTAAATGCCTGTTTATGCTACCACCAAGACAATCGAAGACGCAAGACAAAACAAGAATAGGAGCTATGCCCACGTTGTTACAAAAATAACCCAGCAGGCGCACATTTTAGGATGTCAACATCACCTCAGTTAACCCAGGGAAAGTATCACTCTTTCTCCACCCCATCCTGGCACTTTCTTATTTCCTTGGTAAGATGTTGCCGCCATCAGCTGTTTCTTAGCTCAGTCAGCTATTTGAAGATCTTTGCGCGCAAAGACAATTATTATCTACAACAGCAACTATCCAAAACAATTTATTCCTAGTTTTAGAGTAGACTATTTAGGCTTCTTTCGAATACGCAAAAACTTTGTCTAATTACATCTTGCATCTTGGAGGGACATTTATAGTTCTTTGGAAAGAAGAGAATTTGGAGAAATCGGGCTCAGCGATGATGCGCATCTCTTTTGCAAATGTCTTCACCAGGTTGAAGGGTTGCGAATTTACTTAGGCGGAACGTACCAATTTGCCAAATGATATTTTTAATCTCATAATGTTAATTTCGTTGCATTTTCACAGTTTAACCTAGGCGGAAGTCTTTCAGTAACAGGAGTTGTTCTACAAGGTCGAGGAAATACTGCAGAGTGGGTGACGTCATTTAAATTATCAGTCAGCAGCGATGCTGTCACGTGGACCGATTACAAGGAGAACGGCCAAACTAAGGCAAGAGTAAAAGCAATTATGATTTTCTGTGCCGTCATTTTGACTTCAAGGCATTTATTTCCAAGATGACGTCATTATTAAATACAGGAAAGAGCCAGCTTGCAAGGAATCTACGAGTGCAAGCGATCGTTCCGACACAAGTGTCATTGTGTAACAACGAACACCAACCCAAAACTAGTCAGTATGGTTTTAGAGAAACCTTTTACTATGAATGTAATAACATGGGTGAGATGAGTCTGAGGCATATATACAAGCAGACTAGAATTCACTAATGAAGTGCGCTCGTTGGCGTCCGGAACCACACTGAGGTTTTGGCTCACGGTTCGGTTGGAGAATCTAAAGATTGTGATGACAAAATGCAATGGCTTCCAGTTACACTTGTCAATGAGAGAAACTGAGCCAAAAGAAATAATTAGTGCATTTATGACACAACAATACCAAGGCACAAAAAGTCTTAACAATAACGAAAAGAGTGAAATTTAAGTACCACAGTACAAGCGGAATAAGTTAAAAAGAGGTGCTATAAAGAAAACACACAAAATATTTGTACTTTACATATAAGATTCAGGCGAAGGTCACAACTACAGCTAACAGTTAATCCAAGCAAAACTGTAATTGGCTTTCAAATGATATTTTGTGCCTTGGTATTGCTGTGTCATAAATGTACTGATTATTTCTTTTGGCTTAATTTCTAGCATTGATGATGACACTTGTGTCCAAATGAACGTTTCCAGTCAGTAAACAACATGTTGAGTTTACTATTGTTAGTTAGTAGTGAAGAAACAAGTCACGTAAGCCTAAAAAAGTAACGTGATTGAGAAAGTAACAGTTTCTTCCAGGGCACTTTTAGGGTCCTCTGGATTTAATGGCAGTTGTGGTATGGCGGTGTATTGCTGCAGCGTTCAAGACTAAAAAGATTCTGGAGTTCCAAGAAAGAAAAGTGTTTATTGCATGAAAACAGTATACTACAGCTTTTTGGCCTAAGTATCAAGAAAATTACAACACAATAGCCATCCTATAGTTGACTGTACTGAGACTTTTGGAGGCTGACACCAATCAGGAGATTAACATCTTTTTACGAAAATGCAGACTTGTTGGTCATTGTTATTGTTATTGTTTCAGGTTTTCGTAGGTAGTGCTGATCAACATTCAATCACACAGTACAGTCTACACCCCGGAGTCTGTTCAGGTTATCTAAGATTCATTCCAGTAACATTTCATAGTCCTAAAAGGAATCGACCTTGCTACAGAATGGATTTCATCTACTGCAGTTAGACCGGGTGACGACCATGTGAAGCAATTGCGAGTGGAGTAGGCATCATGTGTCGAGAACACGAACACGTTTAGGACCAATCGCTTGAAACTAAGCGCCGCCAGGATTGCATTTTACAACCAACCAATCATACTTTTCCTGACATTCACTATTATTTTTTAAATAATACTCAGTATTTAAAAATGTTTAATATTGGACAAGGATACTGTGATGGTCAGTTATATCACCCATCATTGTCGCAACACGGATTTTTATATATCTATCGTATGATGCCGTATGTGTATAATTAATGATCTAATAACCTTATTGATTTATTGCACTGTTTATTCAAACCTATATAGCATTGCGTGTTTTTGTAAAATTTTGGCACTAGATGGCTCTGGCCGCTCATTTCTCTACTTACCTGTAATAAAGGTTACCTGAAATTCAAATATCAAATGTCTTCAACCTGTTTTAGGACCTTACTAGAGAGTTCGTGTTTTACGTTAAATATTCTGATTGCCAAAGTTACAGGGTGGTGGAGTTTTGCAGGTTAGCCCACACCCTGAGGTTATTTTATATGACTGGACACCAAGCTTGGTATGATCCTGTATTTAATGGCTCTCGTATGCAGTGAGATGACTTACGACAAAGACGATGGGTTTGCATACTTTTGTTTGCTCGTTGTTTGTTGTGATAACACTGTCTTGACATTCCAAGAGACAAGTGCTTTCTAACCATATTTCAACCACCAGAACAAGACTCAAATTCTCACTGGATAGTAGCGGAAACCTTCGTTGGGGAGCTGAAACCAGTCGAGGATCACATAATCGAAGTTCCACCAGGACTAATGATCTGTCTATTTGTCTGGACCAATGGTTGTGTTTGTCACTCGGCAAAACAACGAAGTCTGGCTTTATTACGCGGAGTTCTGAGACAATTAGGCACGAGTTCAACCACTCGATTGCTGGAGCAGTTTCGAAGCGTGGTTCATACGAAGGCTGATTGGTGACCATTGGCAAGGAGTTACTGGCGAGGACGTGTGTTTCACCAGTGACATCCACGTTGCCTACGCAAATAAATGAATATCCTGTAAATTTGGCGTATAAAAGTGGCGGAAACGCTCGAGAACCCTGAACACAGTACTCTGATTTACTAACATCCTGACAAGAAAAGGGGTATCTGAAGTAGGTTTCAGAAAAAAATCGCCTTAAAAGATTATATCAGTTACAGCAATTTTATTCTTATAAAAATTATCGTACTCGCTTTGAAAGGAATTTTTGTTTGTTTTCATTTTAGACCTCCCGCAATACTATTCCGAGGTCGCCATTACATGACGTCACTACGCAAACGTAAATCAGGGGAAGAAAAGGTAATGTTAAATTATGTCCCAAAAAACTTTCCATTCAAATCTATATAGTTTAGCTTTCGCTTACCTGGTGGAAAAACTTATGTGACTGGAAAAGAAAATTACTCCGTGGTGGCGGAAGGACTTTTGAAAAAAGTTTAAGGCTCAGTCACGAAACGTTACGTGAATAGTATGAATTCTGAATCGATTGAAGGACTGGGATTTTTGATCAGCCATTTAGAAACAAGTTGGTGACCATAAAATCATTTTTGAAAAAGTCTTCGGTTCTGCTATTTTGCAATTGATCGTCATAAATCTTTATAAGAATATCCTAGAATGAATTAAACATTGACTGAAAGAAACAGAGTTTTGACCTGACGTCCTAGATTCAAGGAGCGATCATATAATTTGAAAAAATCCATCTATATGAATCCTATGTCATTTTCTAAAGAAAACTTTAAAACCTAAAATCTAAACCTGTGAATGAACGCATTACAACAGATTTTGAATCAATAAGATGATGTTTCAATAAAAAGATTTATAAAAAAGTACGTAGTACAAAAAATCAAACCAAAGAATAGTTCATGTGAACGATACTCTTTAGTAAACTAAACAGGCCTTGGCAAATGTTTTACTTCTCCACACAAAAGTGGATTAGGATTAGGATTAGTATTAGGCTTAAGGTTAGAATTTGGGTTGGAGTTAGGGTATTTATTTTGTACGGGGAAGTGTACATCCGTTCCAGGCATTGTCTGTAAGTCAGGCGTCGGCTGGGTAACACCTCATCACTGTCAGAATAACGTTTTTTTGCATTGAAGCATCACCATAATATATTGCAAACAATAAAAATGTATTACATAAAAACTCACAGTGCAGGGTATAATAGACTACAGAATAGAATACGATTTTTAACACATTAAATTGCACTATATTTATTCCTTTATTAATATTAATGAAACATTAATGGCATTCTAATTAAACGTATTAGCACATAAATAGATCAATATTAAATGTATGGGTTAATTAGTGCGACAACTAACGCAATAAGCACAGCAATTTGTTGTAATTAATGAAATTAGATAACTTGTGATTAAAGTAACATCATTAGCAATTTATGAACATTTAACCACACTTACCACATGTTGCCACATCATATTAGTGGCCCACAAATTACATTGAAGCAAATTCATCGTTTCCTCTATTAGCGATCAAAAAGATTATAACTTTATAGGCACTATGTTTAGGCGGCCTATAAGAGGGCATGTGACATGATTTAGATGGGTTTTTTCAAGGGTTCCATATTTGTAGGCACTCCAACTCAGAGAAATGGAGAGCCATGGCAAAGGGTATATGCAGTAGCTATATTTTTATGGAAGGACCCCTGTGTAATAACACTGAAGGCAGATCGGCTAAAAACAGAAACATTACGCAACTACACACATTTTTGTCATTAAGGAATTTTATTTATTTTATAGTGAATGAATGCACTTTAATTAATCTGTCGATTAATTGATTTATGAAATTCCACAAAACCGTTAAATGCCAGTCAAGCAATAGTTTAAGTCCAATCTATAGCAAGGTCTATTTTGCGGCGAAACAAATGTCATTGGTGTAAATCTGACATATTTTGCTTTTATTCCTGGATACAAGCTGTATTCTCGCAAGGTATGTTGATTTGAAACTCCAGTGAAAATCTGAAAAATGAAAACAATTAATGTCTCAGAGGACAAGGTTGGTGTCTTTTCACAATTCACATGCAGCCTGCAGACTGTAACTGAAAAAATTAACATTAAAAGTAAACCGGACGATTGATTAGACTCAAATCTCGTTTTTATTTACTATCCAAAATATACATTTTCTTGCCTATAAAAGTTTCTTACCAATTGTTTCTACTATTTCAATAATTACCTTGGAAACTTTATTAACGACAATCGAACACAGCTATCGTGTCCGTCACAAACTAATCATGTTTGTGCAATGGTAGGTATCTTTCCTGCGCGTCATGCACGTTTGAGTAATCGAAGACGGAGAAGTGAAGTCACGAAAATAAGTTCTATGTTGCACTGACGTCACAGACGAACACTGCAGTTCATGATCATGATGATGATGGTACCTCGCCTATTTGTCGGCCACACGAATGTGACAAAAAGGCGCCATTGTCCGTCTTAGTGGATTCGCTGGGCTGCGCGTAGCTTTGAAAGTTATTTAATCTAAGCGATTTAAACTAAGCCTTGATTTATAGAAGTTGATGTACTTTTCAATTACGTACTTTATTTTGAACTAATGTCTACACAATCGTCCAGTTTTCCTTTAAATTTTAATTTTATGTCTTCATCTATAATTATTATGTAGAGTGTATGTACCCTATAGATTTCACATTTCAAACGTGTTTTATATTATGTTATTTCGAGATTAGGTAAGCGCTACATAACAATACCCAACGAAACCAAAACTTAGAGATGAAAAAGACGACTGAGAACAACAACAACAACAACAACAACAACAACAACAACAACAACAACAAAACAAAACCTAATGACAATGCTTCATATATAGACAGGAGAAGTACCACAGCTTAACCAGTCGCAGGTAATGTTATGGGGTTCCTGGATTAAAGTGGAGATTAGAACATTACCTGTAGGTTTGTAGGCCAGTGAATAAGTGTGATATATAAATAAATATATATATTTATTTATATAAACAAGTTCTGTAAGCATTTATACTGTGCAAAAACTAGATGAAGAATTTAGTGCATAATCCACCTACTTAATAAATTTGTAAATAACTAATCAATTATTTTGTAAATAATGATGCACCGTGAGCGCCGTTTTGCGTCCATGTACCAACTTCTTACCTGTCTGTAAGCCTTAAATTATGGCTAGCCACCTCAGTCAAGTGAAATCAAACATTCAAACATTTCAAATCAAATCATCTTCTAAATTCGAATTATAAATTGTAATCTTGAATTTATTTAGGAAATACTGTTTTCTCATTGGTCAACTCGCTTAAGCATCGTGGCTCATTGGCTGAGGTCAACGTCCAATAAATAGCTAACTAGGGTGGTAGCTAGATGGTGTAACAGTTGTTCTGTTCTTCAAGTTTTAGTTTTTCTTGGCTATACATTTGGTAACACTTCGCTTGGTAACAAATTTGCGTGGTAAGTTTATGCATTCTCAAATTCATAGCAAACATTTAACATTTATCTTCATCATAATTTATAAAAACATTCAATTGTGTCTTCAAGTGGACAGTAGCAAACCTGGATATGTAAGGTGGGCATGGAGACTAAGCTTGGGCTGCTAGCCTCCGTTGACCAGAGTCATCCGCGATGCAATAATTATTTTTTTGAGCGCACTTTGATTGTGGACCTCTGTAGTTATGACAGCTTCTCAGGCGAGAGTAGTTTATAGTACAAGGAAAGTTCTTCTCGAGGCTTCTCCATGCGCTACGGCGAAGTTATCAGCCAAAGCATGGCTGAATTATCAAATAGTGAAACGCAGTCAGTCAGCGCCACCTATTCGTAGTAAAGAGAAACTAATTAAACAATCAATAAGCGGTCCAACACACTTACCTTAGTACCGTCATTTGCTACGTAGTCTTCCCAAATTACACCGTCTTGACTGGTTGAGAGCTTGAATGACGTCACCCAATCTGGCCAGTTATCACGACCAAGTAGTGAAAGGCCTGATATGAGAAAGTTTTCTTCTAGGGTAAACTGAGGAACATAAAGCACTTAGTGTTCAAATCACTATGACTTATCATGTCTTTAAACACACAGTAGTGCATATTTAGATTTTATGAGCGGGTTTAAAGGGGAAGTATATATATATATATTTGCTATACATGAACGCCAAACAAAAATTTGTTAAGCAGAAAATGTAAAAGCATCCGTAATGCCAACTCGAAACTTATGCTTAGCAATGGAAGATTTATAATTTGCAACCAGGGAGCAACCATACATTAACCTAGTTTTTGTCAACACAACAGTAAGACTGTAAGAACGGGAGAAGAAGCTCTTAACCATGACTCGATCATTTGAACTGCGGCTGCTACCGCTCAGTGTATCCACCACCGCAGTGGATGCATCAGCAATGACAACGAGAACAGTTTCTTTCACTACAACAAAATTGCTGTGAAAATTGTGGGTACAAACGTCTAAAAGTAATGTTCACTAATAAATTGCTTACTCGAATCCAGTGGACCTGGTCACCAGATGTGTGGCAGAACGCAGACCAGCTATTCAAAGCCATCAAGTCGTACCAGTGACCAGGATCTAGATCAGACCACGTGACATGCGCATTCGGGATGGCCGAACTTCCTGTGGCAAGGTAAATCCGACTGTTCAAATTTCCAGGATAGAGGCAGCCTGTAAAAGTGACAGTTAACACTTGAATAATTTAGCTTCCCTTATCAATGCAATCTGTTCCGTCTTGATTCGAGTTTACGTCTGTTGTCTGTTCAGTTTAAAAATCTCGTCCATTCAGGTCTAAGAACAAATTAGCTTGGCCTAGGTTGAAGTCAAGATTGTTAAGCTTTTAGCTGTTACACATTCTGCAAATTTGCAAGTTGACCCCACCCAGGCTTTACGTAAAGGCACCTGTAAAAATTGTGACCATTCCGGAGAAAATCCAGTATCCTTTCTTCTTACACTATACACAGCGTCATATACAGGATGTTATCCAAGTTCTTTCACCAGGGTGGTCAATAGAACCCCATTGTTAATCATAAGTACCCCTATAATGCATTAAGACAGTTTGCTTTGATTTTGCTTACAATAAAGAAGCAGTCAATTCAAACGAATCAGGAAACAGATTAGTAGTGCGTGCAGAATAAACATTACCATAGCCCTGCAAGTTTAGTGATACTACTTACGTGGTGGCGAGGCACTTGTCACGCGGTAGTATCTCATACCAGGCTGCACAGAAAGCAATGAAATGTCGCCATCATCATCATTTTCTGTTCCATGTAGAAGTTTGCACTTTTTTTGCAAAGCGTGATAATGGTATGATTTGCAGTATACATCTAAATGGCATATGTGCAGACAGTGTAATAAACTTCTGGCGTTTGATACTGTCCGCAATTCTCTTTCTGTGACAACTTTGTCATCATAAGTAGAGTTAGCGGTCCAAGCGCATTGTGAATAACTTACACTGTGGCTTGTACCTAACAATGACCAAAATTAATACAACTATTTTTAAAAGTTATTTAATTAAATACATGTTGTTCGCTTGAAACATTGATGTCTTTGATATTATAATACTAATTAGACCTCAGGATGAGTTTGCAAAATTATCAAATTATTTAATTATCATAAACCTTTTTAAGCATATTTACAACAGTATTGTTAAAGGCCCTTTGTTTTCCTTTAAAATTGCTTGATAGCCAAAAAAGTCAAAATGTCATTGACTTAGTAAATGATTTAGTAAATTGACTAGAACAACAATTATGAGATACTAAAAATGCATTTATTGGTTGTCAGCCTTACAGTGGAACACGACCAAATTCATTTGTTCTCTTTATATTGCTTATCGTGTTTCTATAATTTAAACCAAGTATTAAAAGGGAAATTTGTCAGTTAACAACGAGAATACAATTGCTATACACGTATAAATAAAATGTATCCTATAATCATATAGCTAATATTTACTATTCTATGACATAATCCACAGTAGAAGTAACTTTATTATCATACGTACCAACACCATATATAAGTAGAAACAATGCGACATAAAAGTTTTTCATAATCACATTAATCTAAAACTTCAGAGATGTCGAATTTTCTCTCGGTATAGACTTATCAAGTGCTTTGCGAACACACCTTTATGAAAAAATATTACAAACGATTCAGCCTATACGGACGGTGCCCATGTATATATATGCCGAGCACACATGCAGTATTTGGAGTCAAACTATGCGACTACTTTATGGCCTAATAATGCTCATTTAGCTTTGATAATGAACAGCGGCGGTGTTGATATGGCAACATTGATGGACAAAGCTATCATTTGCCGTATTGGAAGTAGCTTTTAATATCATGTATGTCTGTAAATGTCATATAAATTAAACAAAACAATTTTCTATAAAAGATTAATAAAGTGAACGTGCAAACAAGGCTTGAAAGAGAGACAATATCCACATCGGGTGTTACAATGGACAAATGTGAGTGGAAGTGTGCAATAAATTTGCATTACAAAATTTCTCAATTAAAAGATAAAATATTGATTAGTCTTTATTTTCTAAAATCTATAGATCGGTAGGAGAAGCAACGATTTTTTTTGTGTATTAAGTTATAATTAATTAAAACAGCAAATAAATTAACATTCGTCCAAGAACCTTTAATAAAGGTAATTGTAAGTTTTAGTTTCATAATTATTGGCTAATGATGAAATGATTACTTGGAGAAAAAGAGAGAAATGTAAAAATTCGGGCTTAACCATTTATTTGTTTGTTAGGCCAAAATTTGTAGTAAATAAAATTTATCTTGCTCTAACATAATAAAGGAGAGAAGTTTCCTTATTTCCATTGTATTCTCTGAAGTTAAATCAGTGGCATTTGAAAACAAGTCCAATGCTATGTTATCCAAGTACATGAGAAGGTCTTGAAATTCAGCTAGTCCCAATAGCTCAACAAGTAAACCATTCGGCAGTTTTAATTATTGTCGGGTTACTTATGTTAGATAGTTACCAGAAACTTTTAAAATGATTTGTTTGTAAGTAATTTAAAGCCATATACGATTCGTGGATAAAAATACTTATGATTTTAGCTTAAAGATTATTGATTGATGAGGGAACAACTCACATGTATTGTGAAAAAAGGAAAATTAAATTCAGAAGTGGTACATTTCCTTAGTACATATTAACAGGCTTTGAGCTACGATAACAAAATTTAAAAAAAAACGTATAAAATTAAATTTTCTAAACTTTTTTGGAAACACGCAATACGCAGGAGCATTATTGGTTACCAGTGGGTGGTAGCATCAGTGGTGAGTTGGGGGCGGTCAACGGACCACCAGACAAAGGACCACCGGTTAAAGGACTATCACGTACAAAATATCACCAGTCAAAGTACCACCTTCAACTATTTCAAGTAGTCAGAGGACCACTAGTCAGGGGGACGAACTGAGGACATGTAGTTGTAATTCCGTCAATAAAAATCTTAATTTAGTTCTAGAATCACAGTGTATAATATGGAAATGAGATTGCGATGTGTTTGAATATCCAGCAATAAAATGACCATTAGTTATTCAAAATGGTATTGAAATTATCTAACTACAAATATTTTTTTCTATTTTTGTAGTATTTTGTGGGCAAAGTACAAATCAGTACACAATCAAAAAATACAGTCTCTATCCAGCAATCAGAACAACTTACTTGAGATTCATTCCAATAACATTTCTCAGTGCCGTTGGCTGGCCATGCTTTAAAATGGACCTGATCTACGACTACTGTTCCACATAATCAAAGAATACTGTATGTGTATGCGTAATATATCCATTGTGCTGAGCAGACTAAGTCAGAAGTAGTTTTTTAGACTTTTCAAGAATCAGCTCTCGTGCTAACTTATTGCAAGGCTTAACTGCTTCGTTTTGTTTGAACATACTTTTCACGTACATAAGGGTACATATAATAGCAATTTTGCATGCGTTCGCTTGTTTTATTTCCTTTGTGCATTTACGAATGCAAATTCTATTAAAATATACAAAAACATCGTCATGCGTAAAGGAAAAATGTAAATAATTTATTGTATAATTTCCATTGCTGTTTATAGATGGAAAAATATAAAGGTATCATGTATGGTACATGTATTAGTCATAATAACAAGATGCACTACTTTATCACAGAGTATGCTTAATTATAATGCACGTACGATATAGAATATTGAATTAAAATAATCAGCCTATAGCTACTGTAAATATTACATAATTATTTTATTAATACTGTTACATCGGCAGCTTCCTTATATATATATATATGTTATCTTAAAATTAATATCGATGATCAGCGATGAATCTTTTTAAAAAGAAAGCTACAGACCTTAATTTTTCATCAAAAATTTTTCGCGCAAAATTAGTTTTTTTTGCTTTTTGTTTTAACACGCAAAATAACTGTATTGTCGCTGATTACGTCTATTGATAACGAACTGGGTGACTTTATTCTGGCAGGTTAGTCTTAAAAACTATAACGCTACTATATTATAAGTCAGTCAATCAACCTGCAATGTAAAAAGCATGTCTTTGATCTATCACTGTATTAGGTCGCAGTTTAGGCGTGTAGATTTTTAGTAATTTGCTTTTTTAATATGCAATCAATATTATAAATTCACTATAAACATTTAATATTACTTGCATAATTACACAAAATTTTTTAATTCTGCATTTATATTAAAGGAAAGGACTTGTCATTTAGCACGTTGGGTTTATTTTACTGCTACCACTTAAACTTAGAAAAACGTAACAAAGGAATTGCAGAAAAGCTGTCTATAAAGCATGCATAAAGCAAATTTATACTGCCACTGTACAGCAGTATAGATGAGGAGTGGTGGTAGCCCCATTCACTTGAAAATTATAACTGAACTGGTGGACTTCATAACTTTTCGTAAGCGCATGGCTTTCAGTAAATACGTACTGCTTCAACTAATTCAAACCTCTGCAGCTTATTTAATGTTCATGCAAAAATATCAAAAAATCAGTTTTCTAAGATTTGTAAAAGCTTATGCTTTTGGCGGAAATTGACAGTGCGTTTCAGTCGTGACATAATGCGTACAAAAATTGATTTCAAAGCCAGGACGTGAAATGATCAACACTTCAAAGTGATTTACTAATTACACGAAGCATTCACTAAACTTTTATAGCTAATGTTTTATAGCACTTTTCGCTAACAGTCAAATAAGCCTAATTCCCCTGAACGCTTGGCCTTTCTTTAAACAGCTTACGTAGCGTAGATGTCTGGCTAACACTTACAGGTAAAACGCCAATAAGCTAAGCATAGACTTCCATCTGAGCAAAAAGCATTTTCAACCAACTCAAGTAATCGTTATTGTGAAAAGTACTTCAATGGTGTTCAACTGAGATTATCAGTCTCACACAAATAATTAATACAGCATTCTACCTTTGGCGTATTTCACGAGATCAGAATGCGGAACAGTTAGCGCACATAATTCTGATCTTCGTAATTGTGACTGGATGCAACGTTAAAATCATCAAAGAATGAAAACAGGAATTCAAAAGTCGGTCTGTTGTGAGGCTCCTGAGCCCAACACTTCAGTTGTACGTCGTACGCTTGCTGTGGAGTTTGGCGTGCTTTCGGCATCCTGTAGCCTCTCTCTAATGCTTCCAGCACTTCTCTGTTGGTCATTCCTGCAAAAACGTGAAAGTGTTGAAGAAAATAACTAACATGACTGAATATGGTAATTCAAAGAAAGCATTCGGTTGTGGAATTTTTTACCCACCACTATTAAACAAATAAAGATAATAACGAATAATAAAACATAATAATAAGATAATAATAACAAACTATAAAACATTGCCTGTACGCGATTGAGAATCTAGGCGCACTATTTGAAAGTCGAAACTGATATATGGCGTAACGTAGATAGAAGACAGAGACTGTAATTGTGGAGAAATCCGAACTGAAAAGCACGTTTTGGTGGACTGTTATTTAACAGCTAAAACTAGAAGATTCAGAGCACATTTTAACGTCAATTATGAATTCCAATTTGGTATTTGAGATCTGCTTTAATATTCTAAAAGCTATGAATAAGAAAACACACTAATTTTGCAGGTAGCATAAAGAAGTGTTACAATTCTGTATAATTCTGTAAGCTCATTTGCATTGTCTCTGTCTACATTGCTGAATTATCTTCAAGTTTCAGCTTAGTCATTATTATATCTTCATTTTTTGTCACTGACATTAAATGAAAATTTGTTATTGTGAAATTTTTTAACATTTGTATAATGTTGCTGTTTTCTGAAAAACAAAATGGACTATGAAGTGTTTCAATTCTGCTATCACTGCCAAAGATTGTGAATATTAATTTTATGGTCAATAAACCACAACTAGTACTACTAAAAGCCTGGAAAGAATACAAATCGAAGTTAAAAGTTTTATATATTGTAACAATAATTGTGATCCTCCTGCACACCATCATGCAGTAATGTTATTTTGTCATTACCTTAGCTTGTTTAAATACATAGTTACATCGAAATTGCTAAGTTTCTAATTGTGTTATAATATGTTACAATGTTTACACTGTGGTTTCATGCGCTTTTAATAACGCAATTATACGTCAATTGTGCTGTTCTCAGTACATCTAGACTGTTATCAGTTCTCGTTTTAAATTGTTCTGCAAAGTTGTAAATTCTACAATTTGTTTTCTGCTCGTGATGTAATTTGAATGAAGTTGTGTAAAAGTACAATTTGTAAATTTTAAATTTTAGCTACCAACTGCATTACTTTTTGGGCTACTAATCTAAAGCTCTTGCCTTCAATAGTGTAACTACTAACACTGATGGATGTCTTTTGTAATATTTTTATAGTTCCAATGTATGTATATGTGTGTATATTAATAGTACGTATTCATCTGATTTAAATATCGCAGTTCGCCCTATTATCATTTGTTAGCACAATAAATTTGCAATATTCTCCACATTATACATGTTATAATGTACCTATGCAGCAAATACTTGAATTTATCGGTGTGTTAATTTTTCTTGCGTTATTCATTGTACGCAAAATCACACATATTTCATTATAATAACAATAAATTGCTTACTTACTTGCTTACCTACTAACTTATCACGATACATGCTACAGTACATGCTCAACTTGCCGATTAAAATATCACTAAGCCGTTGTAACAACAGCAGCGAGAGCAACAAAAATAGTGACAACAACAACAGTGGCTGTTCCGACAGTTGCCACTGTTCTTACAACCAGTACTACTACCACCGTCACCACTAAGCACCATCATGCTTTGTCTCGTACGTTTATTTTGAACTGATAATTGTCTTATTATCGTCACGCCCAATGCTTTCCTGTCAAGCAAAATGCTAACAATTACCCTTAGTTACTTTTAACTAATCTTATTTTCATGATTTTTATGAAAAAGAAATGAATCCCACAATCATTAAATTTTTGAAAGCAGAGTTTAAAGGGAGAAGTGCAAAAAGTGGAGGTTGTGCCAGTATTTGATTCAGAAGCTTTATGAATACAAGTCCAACACTACGACATTATTCCACGCAGGCTCTTGTAATCATAAGAACTCTTAATTCAGGTTTAACAGTGCACCAACCACTAAACAACATCATTAACTAATTTTACTGACTTTTCTGAAATTTTATTAAATCATTATTTATAAGCTTAAAGTGAAATGGTAAAATAATACCCCAATAATATTAAATTTTTTAAAACCATATTTGACCAAATTATTAATCTAACTGGCAAGAATAATTCTAACAAATACCAAGTGATTCCTTCTTCGTTTTATGCATATTTATATAATACGTAGTATTTAATTATATAGAGAAAAACAAAGTTTCTTGTGTCTGGATATCAGTAGCAACAACACCAATAACATTGAGTAGGATAATGATGACAACAGCAACAACATCAAAAAGGTTACGAAATAGCTTCCAATACAAACATCAATCACACCATTCACTGACATTTGAACAGTACTTGCTTGAACATGAAGAGAATGTTTTAACTGCTTACACACCTGGATAAGGAACTTGTCCCTTAGTGAATACTTCATACAGTAAAACTCCATAAGACCAGACGTCAGATTTTGTAGTGAATTTTCCCACTAAAGCTGCCTCTGGAGCTGTCCACTTAATGGGAAACTTAGCACCTAAAGCAGAAAATAGCTAGTTATTTGCTGAATCAGTGCAAACTGACGGGCTAGTATCAGTAACGCGTAGTTCCTTTGCTTGTACAAAAATATCGGAACTACCTTGTCTTGCTGAATATTCATCGTCTTCTATAATTCTAGCTAAACCAAAGTCCGCAACTTTGGCTATGTTATTTTCTCCCACTAGGATATTTCGAGCAGCCAAGTCTCTGTGTATTAATTTTTCCATCTCAAGGTAAGCCATTCCACTGGCGATCTAAAAAAGTAGTAATGTTCATATTAAAAAGTATTTTGTTATTAAAACCATACATACTGTTAAATCATAAATACCAAACTCGAGTCTGCTTTCCGTCTGAGATGTCGTGGGTTCGTTTTAGTGGTTAGGTCATACCAGAGACCTTAAAAATTACCTGGTGCATGGTAACATGTGTAAAAGCAGGACAATAGTCATCTCAAAGAAATTTGTTACAGTCGGCAATAGTCTCATAGCTTGTGTTCTCTGTGGAATTCAAAGTCAGCCTTTATTGAAAGGTCATTATAATAAAAAAACAGAAAAAATGGAGAAATATCTAGAAATTATGCGTGAGATGGATAAGATAATTATGGAGATGCAAAAAACAAGCCATGTTTCAGGGCTACGGACGTTATTTCTGTCCAAACGTTCGTCACGACACTGTACTACAAAAAGGATAAAGCATCATTCTCACCTGAGCAGCTATGTCAATGAGAGTTACGTTATCACAGTCTTTTCCTTTCCCATGCCGCATGTATTCTAGCAGACTGCCATTTACCATGTATTCAGTAACTACAGTAGAAAAACACAAATTTCCCCCATAAATTGATGGTTATGGATGGTACAACTAAATGTATCTGGCAATTAATGATGGTACATACCAACAGTTAATTAAATTTGAAACCAAACTTGAAAAACAGAAAATGTGAAAAAAATTGCCGCACAGCCTAGATTCGAACCTTGAGCTTCTGTTTAGAAAGCAGACCCCATTACGTGTAATTATTGAGCAATAGGTGACATTTGTAAAGGCATAGTAACATGATGAACAAGATTATAAATTAGTGATGATGACGATGAGCATATCGTGCAGGAGGTAATCAATAAACATAACATATAAAATGATGTCACTCTTGTATAGTATCCACGATATAATGGTCAACATTTAGAAGAAAATATTTTTGCTTGATTAGTAAGTCAAGGAAATTGAAAATGAAACAATTAATATACCTATGTATATGGGTTCTCTGTCAGTACATACAGCATACAATTGTACTAATCGGTCATGTCTGCACTTTTTCATTATTTTGGCTTCTTCCAAGAAAGCGCCTGGTGACATTGTGCCTGGTTTTAGCGTTTTAATGGCGACTTCAGTGTATCCTTTCCACGTACCTAGTTACATTAATAACAAATAAAGCTACACAAAAAGAATGGGTAGAAAACAAACTAAAAGGAGATGTAAAGTAAAGTTACAAAATGAATAAAGAAAGAAACTAAAGAATAAAGGTAAAAAAGAAAACTGTCAAAAACGATGAGGAGCAAACTGCAGTTTTATAACTTACCATGCCATACTTCACCAAAATTACCAGTTCCAATTTTATCTTTGAATTGTAAAGAATCTCGCTCAATTTCCCAGTGATCTCTGGTTTCCCGGGACATGTCCCACATGACTGGCTTGGGCTTTGGACAAGACTGAGTCAGACGATGGCATAATCCATCAGCATGTTCTATACAAACAATAAAAACATGAATGACTTAACTTAGTGCATTGCTTATTCTTGCTATCCAAGATCATATGCTTTTCGGATCCATCGAAAATGTTATATAGCCACGAATCAACGATATCAAAACACAGATGCCGAGGCAGATACCAAAGCTGGACAAAATGCCAGAAATTCGGTATTGACCATCATGATTCTAAAGACCTGGATACCATAAAAAAATTCCCAGTGTGACATACCTAGATATGCCAACAATTACACCACATCTCTGGTATCGTTTTTGCCATCTTTGTCTTCTGTAAAGGTATAAATCTGTGTTCTGATGATCACTAATTCAATGCCATTAAAAGATTTTCGTCACCCACCCCCAAAGCAAATGATTTAGACAGCATTTCTAAGGTCGAAGTCCTAAATGAATCATATGATAGCAAATAAGGTACAAATTTCCATTAAAATCTTGGATTATTCGTCGTCAGATACATCGAGAAAAGCATTTAATCAATTGTATCTGACGGGCATTTTATAGTGAAGTAATTGTTATACTGAAGTGATCTCACTAGCGTTAGTAGCCTATACAAATCCATAATTGTTAAGTCAGCCACACGAAATGAAGAAAATATAATCCTTTCAGGAAGCAACTAATTCTGATCAAAGTAAAGAGGTCCTAGGTAAAGATATTCAGTGAAATCTTTGTACCTTGATAATAAGCGACCAAAGCATTCAAACTGATGAAAGTTTTTCTTGTTGTTATGAAATAGCCTCGATTTCCATCCAGGTTTTTTATTTTATAATGTTTTACGACGAGTCCACGTTGAACATCATGGTCAAGTATTGACAAAGAAAACATTCCTGAAATGAAAAAAGTTGGTTATAACAAATGCTTACTGAATAGGGCTAATAAATTTTTAAAATTTTAAATTTTAAATTTAAAAAAAAATTAAAAAAAGATTTAGTTGTAATTTTAGGTATTGCAAAAATTAGTCTCAGAGATATTATGCTAACCTCAGTAAACCCCACTTTTCTGGGTAAAAATAACGTTAATCAAATCTTCAAGAAGCTCAAAAAGTTTTTTTTTGCATTCATGTCAAAGTTACCATTACAAAAATTGCCCAATGTCCACAATCCATGCACTCATTTTAGCACTGAGTGACAGCTAATCTACTGACCCTCTAGTCATTAAATGATGCTGTTAGAAATATCTTAAGAAGGAACTTCAAAATTCCAATTGGATGTTGGCATTATTGCCATTATCATCAGTGTTATCATCATATTTTTTATCGTGCTACATAATTGTTTTTATTATTGTTATTACAACCAGAAATAAAATCTAGTCTTGGTCGTATTAGTGTGGTCTTGCCATCAATCTTCCTAGCAATAGTTTAGTCATTTTGTCATCGTCATTGCCATCATCAGCGTTGCCGTCCACACTGCGTTTATCGTTGTAAATTTACACAATTCAGTATAAAGATTTGTGAGATTCAGTAAATATGTGATTAACATTTGTCTAACATATTCGTATTGATGCGCTTCGTCTCTGGTCAACATATTGGTGTAATTAAAAAGAACACAGATCAAGACTTTTCCGAGAAAGTTTGCATGCTGGTCGCTAAAATACAATTTATCGATTTTTAATTACCTGGAGAGGTTTCACTTTCCCGTATCAGGAAGGTTCCCACGATGTTTCCAGGAGCTCTTAGCTGATTCTCAGCCTCTTTTCGTCCAATTTTCCCCAAATACCAGCTAAAATTTGTATGTAGTAGACAATTAACTTCTAATTGACAATGATATTAACTGTAGTTGGATTGTGAGAAATTATTTTTAAGAGGAAAAATTTGATAATAGATATTACTGCTTAACAGTCAACTGCAAAAATGGTGGAACAAAATATACGATAGTTATTAGGTGACTTAGAACTTGCATACCAGAGTGTAAACAAATAGGTTTTTGAAAAAGCGTGCGCATGAAAGTGTTCATTAACTGAGGCTTATTTGGAGTTGTCATCTGCATGCACAACATTATGTGACAGTAGTTGCTAAGTAACTTACTCTTCTGCATCCACGGTTTGCACCAGAGCAACATAGTTACTAGGTATGTAACCTTCCCTGCCATCAGCTAGGTTTCTTGCGTGCCACCAATCACTATCACTAAAAATATAAGGACGAGTGAGTTCAGATGTGAATTCTAACAACGTTACAGTTTAGAGATCAATAATGACATAAATTGTATTGTACAAAAAAAGTAGAAAATACTGAAAAGTATCAGCTGGGCACTGAGAAAAAATAACAGCATATACAGTTGGAGAAATAATAGTAGCGAGGACTGTATTAAAGCTAATAAACTCTCTCTCAATCCTTCAAAAATTACGTTTCGTGCTAGAAATAGTGCCATCCCCTCGGAATATTATGATATTTCTATTCATGATAAAAAAATATGAATTTTCAGTTAAATCAAATTTTTGGTTATTACTATCCACGAAAATCTTGATTGAGGTTTTCATATAAATCTGATCAGACTTAAAATAGCTAAAACATGATATAATAACATACAATCAAAACTTTCTAACTCGATTTCACTTAATACCTTTATATAATACACTGATCTTAGCATAGCTACTGTAAAATGCTTTCGGGTAGTACATATAAAGTGGTTTTATGTAGCATCCGGAATACGTTATGCGTTAACCACCTGCGGAATAGCTGCGGAATAAAAATCAATAGGAAATAGCCACAGAAAAAATAGCCACAGGTCAGATAAACGGGTGCATTGAAACCAACAATGCAAACCGATTTTCTATATTCCGTACCCTCCATACTCAGGCCGGATGCTACATAAACGCCACTTAAAACTAATTTGAACTCACTTCACAGCTTGCAACGCAATTTTGTACGCACCATGATCATGTACAGACACCCAAATGCAGTTCAGTTGCTAAATCATGCTATAATGATTGTAGAATACTAATAATTGATTATCTGATTTCCTATAGCACTGCCATTTTCGTTTATAAAACTAATAACGATCTATTCCATACACACTTCAAGAATTCCTCTACATACTCTTGTAGAACCTATACCAATTATTACTGTGAGAACCAATATTTCAAAGCATTTCTTTAGCTATACCGAATCTAATTTGTGGAACTCATTACACAATACACATCAATGTCAAAATTTTAATGTCATTATAACATTTACCGCTTCAAATCGCCTTTTAAACAATATATCTGTTTGCTGCTTATATAAATGATGTTTCGAAAGCCCTTTGTATCTGTGTCACGCACCGTTGTGTTCTCTAAGTCATAACGTTGTGTTCTCTAAGTAGAATCTAATGCGTTTTCTAATCTCAGAGAGAGTCATCTAGTGGTTTGAGTCTGTGAATCTGTGTCATCTAGTGCACTAAGTGAGGAAGTTGCCATGAATAAGTTACATACGTATTTGGGCATATCCGGAATGTCCAAACAGGCGTTGAAACAGATCTATAACATTTGTGTTATCAAGTAAATATGATTTATACCATGTGAGAGAAAACTTTCACAATGGTACTAGTGATACCAGGAATTATTTCACTTAAACAATTTGGCTAATAATCTCCGCGACCACGAAATTAATTTATGTGCTAAAGGGATTGCATTTATGATAATGAGTAAGACAAAAAGTAGTAAAATTCTTATAGCCAGACCTGGTCTGCTTCATCTGATACATATGAATATTAAAACTATTAAAATTATAACGAATAATAAAATATGTACATGTAACCCATCTCATTGCCTATATCAAGATAGTACATAATATTGGCTCTTTACAACATAGGCACATTTTTCTGTTTACAATACAGAACTAAAAATGTCATTAGAAACCATCACATAGCTTTGTTTCCATAGATTTCAGTCCAAGATTGTTTACTCACATATCAAGTAATGATTTAGAGTGCATTTGTACTTACTCATCATTAAGTATTTCAAGGCGCTCATTTTTTCTAAAACTCAAATCTCCGTCGGTTCTCGTATCATAAGTATATAAAGCTTTAACAATTTTTCTATCTGCAAAAATGATATAATTTTAGGGTGCTGTGTCGTATCCAAGTAAAACTAGATTACGTAACTAAGGTGTATTAAGTAAATTAACCATGCAGTTAAGTGTAGTATAATAACTTGATACGAGAACTTCAATAAAATGTACCAAATAATTTAAATTATTGATTAAACAGATAAAATGTATTAAGTCATTACGTATATACAATAAGCAGTTTCTGACGTAGTACTACACGGTGGTGCACGTGTAAGCGTTTGCTAGGAGGGTACAAATACAATTAATAATAATAATAATAATAATAATAATAATAATAATAATAATAATAATAATAATAATAATAATAATAATAATAATAATAATAATAATAATAATAATAATAATAATAATAATAATACAGAACAGTTTATTACATTAAAGTATCATAATCCAAAAGCCCGAGACGAAATACACATGACACCAGTGCAAAAGGTTTTGGTGTCTGGATGTGTAGTACTAATCTCGGTATTCTTAAAACTGCCCGTCTTAGAAGGGGCAGTTGGGCGTTTGATGTTGAGGTACCAAGAAGTACTCACAAAACGGGCCGAAAGGTACATTATAAAGACATGGTTAATTTTGCTGCCAAAATGTAGGAAACATTGTTCTATTTCAAAATAGTGCCCATTCTGAACAGGTTGGATTAGACAAAGTAAAAATAATCATACAACCCGTACTGGACAAAAACAAAAAGCAAAATGGGGTCAAAAATTGTATCATGAGGTATATGGTTAGGTTTAGCCTACAACTGTAGGTGATACTATCGTGAATTAAAAATGCCAAATTTGATGACAACTGCTGGGGCAAAATGAACTTTGAGTACGGTGGACAACTGCCAGATGGCCACAAATTGCATCATGGCTAATTTTTGCTGCCAAAATTTAGAGGGCATTTTTGGTGTTTTTTCTAAAAATTGAATCTGGATCTGGTGTGGGATAGAAACCACCTTAGAAACTCCCTGATGGTACTGTCACAGCCAATCTTGTGAAAGGGCGAGAAAGAAAATAGTACTGTACAGCATGTTTATCCCTGGGAATTGGGTGGCTTCCTTAGAGTTGAGGAGAACAAGACAAAAATGTTCAGCTTTCTGTCTAAGCTGTTCCATGACTCAGTCACTATTGAAGACAAGCAGCAAGTCATCACTAATGAAGATGCAGCTAATGTAACCCACAAAGGGCACAAAAACTCTAGATTCTCACAGTTGATACAGATGTTGTTGTGTTGTGGCTCTATTGCACACCTTATGGAATAGCAATAGGAAGACTTGGAGATTTATATACCACATGCATTTGAGGCTGTATAAATATCAGTAAATATTCAAAGATGAGAGAAACATATCAGAATATTTGCAGTTGGGAACAAAGGAGAATAAGAACAACTTTGCAAGACACCGTGGTTAACATATGTATTATATCAGCATATAATATTCAACAATAAAGCTGACTTGACTTACTTGATTCAAGTGCATGTCTATCAACCTCTGGAGTAAACGTCACCTGGTGGGAATTTGGTGTCTGTATATTTGCATCTGGTTCAGGAGCTGGAACCGGCGCAGGAGGATCTGGACGAGGCTGAGGTTGGCAGCATGCACCCATTCTTTTATAAAAAAGTTGTTTCCTCCCAGGTTATTGCATCATGAACTCGGACCACTTCGTTTCTGAAATGCCAAGTTGTTGCACTCGGTTGTTTATGTAAATCCAACCTTTTACCTGAAACATTATAATAAGCAAAAGTTTACTGCCGTCATCGTCATCGAATGGGTAATTAACAGCACAGGCTGCTCAGTAGCTAGAATCTTGATGCCCATCCCTACTGTCATATTGTAAACCAGAAACTGCCACATATATTCCATATATTTTACTTTTGCATAGTCATTAGATTGAAAAAACTGCGTGGGAACCTTTTCCTTCGAGGTCCTAAACACCCGCTTATTTTTCTTATTGGTTAATACAAGGCTGAGAAATGTGCAAAAGTGTAATCAAAGTACCATCAGCATTTCCCACGACTCAGTTATTGAATTCTCAGCACAACTTTGGGAGTGGAGCCACGCAACACCTACCGGGTGCTTCAAAAGATTCTCACTAATTTCATTTTCATTTTTTTACTTTACCTATTGGACGCCATTTGCTTCTGCTATCAGACGAACTTTTATATTCATAAAATCATAATAAAACGATGACTACTTTGCATTTTGTGGTAAAAGAAAAGGAAACTGGAATATTGGTAATGTAGAAAAAGGCTGATACCCAACTTTTCTAATAGTTTTGACCTAACCATAAAGACCTCTTAATCAGTTTACGCAACTAATACACGTGCCGAAACGAACTGATACTCTGTTCAAAGTTCCAACTTCAGAGTCGGGTTATCTTTTACTGATATTAAAATGGGTCACAAAGATATTGGTAAAATTACATAGAACGTTAGCAGGTTTCTATATTGACGTTAAAAATAGTGCCTTTCAATTACTAATAGGAATATATTGCAACGACACGCAACGACAAGACCGTTGGTGCTTATAATGAAAAGTAATTTTACGAAAGTTGTGGGCTTTCGTAGACCCAATAATTTCAACGTTTCTACATAATAAGCTTCAAAAATTTAATTAATTAATGTTTAGCTAAACAGTTAGCAAGTTAGCTAACCATTCAGTCTGATAACACGCTGATCATACAGTAATAACATCAAACCAACTCCGCATAAGGAGCTTACAATTTCCCACGCAATTTAAATAACCTAACCCTAACCCTAACCCTAGCCCTAACCTTAACCCTAACACTACCCAACCTAACCCTAACCCAACCATAACCCTAATCCTAATCACAATCCTAATCCGCTTCGTGAACTAATTTCTTGTGTGTGGGGAATTAATCCACTTTAGCCAAGTGGCCATTCGACCAAAAATACCATTTTTCAACTAGTCAGTTGGTCAGACAGCTAGCCAACTTGCAGCCAGTCCTTTAAATAACCGACTAACCGATCAAACAACCCATCAACCAAAGACCAATTGTACAACCAACCAATCATTAATCTAGCCAACAACCTCCAACTAACCAGCCAATGAGCCAAACCTATCAACGAATTTTCCACACGAACTAACCAGTTCAGGACTCAGGACACAATCAAGAAAATGAACAATACAAGCAAAAAACAGATATAAACAACCTTGTGAGAGAGCCATTGCTAGCCTACCTAGTGTCGAATTCTCTCTTTTTCTACATTTGACTGCGTTAGCGGCAAGAAAAAATAGCTAAATGCGATACCTGTATGAGTTAGTCTAGTAACTGCGAGAGCAAGAGAGTTGAGTAAGATAACGCGATATAGGCCTAATAAACAATATTTTATTGAGTTTTTGTTACTCGTCTCTTGTCAGGTCTTTGTGCAGTTTGTGACACAGGTTGGCACAGATAGATATTGTAATATAAGCTGCTACTAGAAACGTTACACGCTATTACATCTTGAATAAGTTTGCCAAATTATTTTCTGGATTGCTTACAGGACTTGACTGCTATAGTCAGTCTAGAGGAGTCTACAGCTGATTAGAAGCAAGTACAATACAAACGGATGCAATGAGTCTTTTTATTGCTTACCAATCCGCATTCAAATTCACTTATATAAATCACAAGAAGGCTTTTTTCTGCCACTTTTAGAACAGCCGTAAAGCTGCCTAGATCTGAAAATTAATTGCGCCGAATCACCAAATTTAAACACTCGCGTTTTATATTTTATTCATAAAAATCTGTCTATTTTAATCGGCGTGTAGATGTGCTACAGTATCACCACTTAAAGCAGCAGTAATAATGGCGGCGTAAAGTCAACATCCTGCACTTTAGCGGTAATTTCCTGGTCTAAAGGTTGTTTTGCTGATATGTGGTAAATTTTACATAGAAGCATAACTGTACATAAACGACGAGAACGAAGAGTTGACCTATAGTTTAGTTAAGCCTTTGATATTGCAAACAGATATTTGCTCAGAAAAGGCATTTTAATATAAGATAGTAGCTGAGTGCTCACGGTATGTGTTTAAACAGAAAGTTGGTCTGTGCTGGATCTGGTTGGTAAATGGATAGGCGATCGTCAGGAAAATGGCTTGTCAACGACTTTACCGGCCATCTATATACTGCCCTCACTTACTTATTTATTTTAGTTTGCACGGGTGTGTACGCACCCAAATGTGCCAAATAGGGAATCTTGCCTGAGATAATCATCCTAGATAATCGTCCTAGGTCCTAGAATGGGCAAATACATAGTTGTGAAAGTTTAATGTTAAGCTATGACGCTGTGCATATATACAGAATTATAGAACTTTTAAAGCAAGTATTTTGAGCAGCTGAAAATTAACAAAATGGAGCTAAATTTTTTATTTTATTTAAAATTTATTTCAGCACATGGAAAATGTTATTTTTAAGTTGAAAATTTACTCTAAAAACTAAAGAACACTAGTAAAAAAGCTACAAACATATAGGAAAATATATTAAAAATATATACAGGATTTGAAATTACAAGACATCAGTTATAAATCAGCAGTTACTACATCAATAAATCAGACCGCCAGCTAAATATTCTGCTACAAAATCTTGCGTAAATTTGATGGCATATATACAGGCCGCATAAGATTATGGATATCCATAAAATAAGACCAAAAATCCATAAAATAAAATTTGAAAAATCCATAAAATAAGAAATGCATAAAATAAAATTTTTTTTGTGATTTTTTGTGCAAAGTAACGAGTTGTAAGCATTGGCAACACTGAAAACGAACGTTAGAAGGACAGAAAGGGAAAGAAAACAAACCAACAAAAGCGCATTTCGGGATTTGCTATTTTACATTGTTTTTTCTCATTGTCTTTTTGTTATCAAGATGGCGAAGTTTCAACAAAAATGAGCTGGAGTTCGGTCTGAAAATAACTGAGAGAGACCCAGCCATTGTCTCGTAAAATTTGATTAAATTTGAAGTGATATGAAACCGATAAAATTAAAACTAAGTCCTGCGTGTTTAAAAACACGTTTCAAGCACTCCTGTTTTTACTTTTTAATTGATTTCCCCCTGGGCATCTCGTTCCAGATATAGTCTATTTTTTATTTTATTGATATCCATAAAATAAAATCTCAAAAATCCATAAAATAAGCTATTTTATTTATCTTATACATATCCACAGTCTTATGCACCCTGCATAGATATAATTTACAATGGAATTGCGGACCTAATAATTCGTTTTCTTAAACTATACGCAGAGAGACGCAAGTACTGTGCTTTAAAATGTTTTATATTATTTTTGCACGTATTGTAGATGGCGTATCGTGAGCATAACAAGAAGACAATTTGTGACGACTGTGAAGAGCAATGTTGTAAGTGGCTCGAATCTTGGTTAAAATGCATACTTGAAATTAGCCCATAAGTTAATACGGTACATGTTGTTACAGAATGGATGAAATAGTGCAGTTTTCGCATTTTTTGAACAACAGTTAAATTTGTTAAAAGCTTTAGCTCTAGCGATTAGCAGAAAATTCTGGTTATTTGCGTCTAAATCACCTGAGAGATCATTAGAAAGCACGTGGACAAGATACTTGTGGCTATTTTTAACATGGATCTCAACGCCATAAATTTTTACAAATTGCGCTAATTTGTTAACAGAATCTAAGCATTTTTGTTGCTGTCATCAGAAACTTCCCGGAATTAGGCAGATTAGTATCCTAGATATGAAAATCAGTTTGCGGGGGCGGGTATTAGAAAGTTTAGAAAGGTTAAAAGTTTTTATTATTAATATTATTAAATATCTATTAAATGAAACAAACTGATGAAAATGCAACTACATTTCCTCAACATGCGACCTGCCAAAAATTGGAAAACAGGGTGAAAACATAGCTAACAACGTTCATCAAAATGCTTCGTGTAGGTAAACATGAGATGTCAAATCTTGTCAAAATACTTCAAAACATCATAAATATTCATCTTTGGCAACTAGGGGCCTGGCCAGCACATTGGTTAAACTACACTATCGTTATCATAAAAGATATAATTGTACTACAGTGGGGAAGAAAGTAGCGTTCTCAAGGAGAGAAGACAACTAAGAAGTGGGTATGAGGGAAAAAAGGGAAATAAGGGAAGGAAGAGAGAGAGAGAGAGAGAGAGAGAGAGGGAGAGAGAGAGAGAGAGAGAGAGAGAGAGAGAGAGAGAGAGAGAGAAAGCGACTTTAAACAAAAATGAAAGAAAGAGTGAACAGAAAAAGAGCTTGGTAGACAGATAGACGGTTTGCAAATACAAAAGGCAACTGAGAAAGAAGGAAAGGGTGAGAGAAAAACGAGAAATAAAATGAGTTTAAATAAAAGATAAGAGAAAAGTTCACAGAAAAAGAGCTTGTAGACAGGTTGACAGTTTGCAAATAGAGAAGACAACTGAGATGAGGTTGAGAGAAAAAGGGGAAGGAAGATAGAGTTTTAGACAAAAAATGAGAAAAAGCGTGATAAAGAACGATAAAATTGCGATACGAAATTACGATATTTTTTTCGTACCATTTTCTGCACATTTTACTCAGGTTTTCGTTGTTTTTTTGGTCAGCAAATCAGCATGACGACCCGTTTTTCCTCTTCGGTGGGGACTTAAGGTATTCCCTAATTAACATATAACACACGCAAACAAAACGGCTGAATTGGTTCGCTTAGGATGAAAGCGGCAAATTGTTCAGAAGCGCCGGTTGTCATTTCCCCATACTTACCTTTATTGCTGCACGCATACAAACTGGGTATATTGTTTACACCTCTTTATGGAACCCCCTGCTCTAATTTCTATTTGTGAGAATTTTACAAGAATGTACTGCCGTGTTTTATAAAAATAACGCATTTTCCTGGGCCATTTTTACCTACATTCGTTCTTGTATATAGTCTATTATAATTTTCGTGTAACATTATAATAGACTAATATATTTTGTTTTAAATTTTTGGCATAGTAGTTTTTAGTTTGCCCTAGACGCATTTGCCTTTAACAGTTGTGTGAATTTTATTCTCAAGCCGCGATGTTCTTTTATGCTTTTATAGTTATGAATATCGATTTTTGTGGCAAATAAAGATTATTGTATATGTATATATTGTTTCAAAAAATCTGAATAGCTTGTGTGAATCATGTGAGTTACAGATTTGTTTTGCCAACGAAAGACATTCAAGGCGTACCGACCTAACCTGCTAACCTGCGTAGTTACAAATGTTGCAAGACACTAAATTTGAATCATCATTAAAAATTTGTCACTAGTGTGCACGTAATTTAAGACAAACATTAAAATCTTGTTAATGCCCGTAACTCATCCTGCTTGCCACAAAATTACTTATTTAATAAATTTATTCATTTATATCTTGTTTTTATATATTTTAATTTCATGTAACTTTTGTAACCTAAAATAAATAGCAGGAAATTCAAACAGTAGTTCTGTTTTTGTAGTATGCATAAACTTATAATAACACTAATTGATAAACTTATTGTTTTTGCAATTAACTTTAATGCCACACTTTATCTTTTTGTAGTAGATCCTACATGAACTTGGTGCGGAATTACGGCATGATATTTTATCGTGCCAGTACTTTACGATTTGATTTTGTAGTTACGGTACGGAATTACGGCATGATATTTTATCGTGGTAGTACTTCACGATTTGATTTTGTAGTTACGGTACGGAATTACGGCATGATATTTTATCGTGCTAGTACTTTACGATTTGATTTTGTAGTTACGGTATGATATTTTATCGTGGTAGTACTTTACGATTTGATTCTGTGGGTACGGTACAGAATTAAGGTATGATATTTTATCGTGCTAGTACTTTACGATTTGATTCTGTAGGTACGGTACGGAATTATGGTATGATATTTTATCGTGCTAGTACTTTACGATTTTATTTTGTAGGTATGGAACTGAATTATGGTATGATATTTTATCGTGCTAGTACTTTACGATTTGATTTTGTAGTTACGGCACGGAATTACGGTATGATATTTTATCGTGCTAGTACTTTACGATTTTATTTTGTAGGTACGGTACGGAATTATGGTATATTTTATCGTGCCAGTACTTTACGATTTGATTCTGTAGGTACGGTACGGAATTACGGTATGATATTTTATCGTGCTAGTACTTTACGATTTGATTTTGTAGTTACGGTACGGAATTACGGCATGATATTTTATCGTGGTAGTACTTTACGATTTGATTCTGTAGTTACGGTACGGAATTACGGTATGATATTTTATCGTGCCAGTACTTTACGATTTGATTTTGTAGTTACGGTACGGAATTACGGCATGATATTTTATCGTGGTAGTACTTTACGATTTGATTCTGTAGGTACGGTACGGAATTAAGGTATGAATTTTATCGTGCTAGTACTTTACGATTTGATTCTGTAGGTACGGTACGGAATTACGGTACGATATTTTATCGTGCTAGTACTTTACGATTTGATTTTGTAGTTACGGTACGGAATTACGGCATGATATTTTATCGTGGTAGTACTTTACGATTTGATTTTGTAGTTACGGTACGGAATTACGGCATGATATTTTATCATGGTAGTACTTTACGATTTGATTCTGTAGGTACGGTACGGAATTAAGGTATGATATTTTATCGTGCCAGTACTTTACGATTTGATTTTGTAGTTACGGTACGGAATTACGGCATGATATTTTATCGTGCTAGTACTTTACGATTTGATTCTGTAGGTACGGTACGGAATTACGGTACGATATTTTATCGTGCTAGTACTTTACGATTTGATTTTGCAGTTACGCTACGGAATTACGATGCAGTGTTCTTTAAAGGTACGCAGTACGGTATCTTTTTGCACTGTACCGTACTGCCAGCATTGCTATTAAGAGAAATAAGCACCTGTTAGGACCTCAGAGGAGGAGGGGATGAGAAACTGAAATGTACTAGAGACCACTGCTATAGTGCAGTAGAAGAGGTGGACCCCGGCCTATACCCTTAAGACTTGACGTGTAACTAACGAATATGCCGGATTTGAGTTTGTTTCCCTTTAAAAGACAGCTTGTGAATTACTTTAGTGAAATCCACTCATTCAATAGTGAGTTAATGTGGGAAAAATATCGCACTGCATCGCGTTGCTTGTTTGCAGAGTGAAATTTTTTATACTAAACTATTATACTAGATTTTACATTGATTTTTTAAGCAAAACGTTATGCGCTTTTCACATTAAGAAAGAGAAGTTGTGAGCCTATAGTCTAATAATGCAATTTAACGGAAGTGGTGCTGACAAGCCACTGGCGTAACAGTGTCTAGTTTTTCTGATGGATTACTGCTGCGTTTACCTGTCTGAATTTCTTTTATTTTAGAATTCTGCCTGCCCCAATGTCTACAATAGACGTGACGGGCGTATGTTGACGAGTTAGTTCTCGTGTTCCTAATAAAACAGCGATTACGTAATTAAACAGCAATTTAGGACTAATTTTTACTATCAGTATTATTGTCGTCTTAAATCTCTTTTTACAACATTAAACCAGCCCATAAGACGTTTGATTCAAGACTGTGTGCAACAGAAACACAAAAAGAATACACATTGCCAATACAGCAACGTCACAAATGTACCAACAGTGCTGCCACCACAGTCATCTGATCGCCTTTTCCACCTGGTGTCTGATTAAATGTGTTTAAACGCATGCACGCAATTTACACACATACACACTCACGCACGCATAAGTGGAGCACTATAAGGTTCAGCAAGATTACAGAAAGATAAAATTATAAATAGTTCAAACAAGAAAAGAAAAAATTTATTAAAATCTATTTACAAATAACTAAGTCAGGAATATCGAATCCGTCCATCGGCAAGGCACAATATGTTAAATCCAAAACGTCAAATGGTAGCAATTGTTTCCTATATTCAGCCTAGAAAAGAAATTGCAAGATTAATATACATCTTCAGAAGAAAATAGTATATACACGTACTTTACAAATTTCATGTATTAACCTAACATTTTTATTCAAACTCACGTCTGGCGCCTTCCCAATTTAATTATTTGATTAAACTGAAACTTATATAGACCTTGACAGAAGAATTAAAACAAAATGGAAAATGTCGACAAAAAACTCATACATCTGTGGGGCTACATGGATGAATAAAAGCATTTAAAAAGTTGCCGTCTCATATAGCGGCAACTTTGCAGAAAAATTATGACTAATTATAGTTATCTACACTGCCAAAACTCTCTTTATTTGACGTGAGCCTGGGCTGACACTAGGTTTAATGACTGGCAGTTTTTGAAAAACGAATATAGCGCGACAACAATTTAGCAGAACTAGACGGTAAAATATTCACTTTTAACATTACAATAAAATTAGTACAGTTCTTTTGATTTTTTGAAGCCGCTTTTGCTACATTTCCTTTGAAACACATCTTCTAGTCTACAAATACCCGCTTCTCACCTGCGCCATCTATTGAGCGTTTTTCTCAACTTCCATTATGTAATCCTCAGTAAAAACTTTATACCGAAGAATTATTGATGGTACTGAAGAAAATTAATCAAAATTTTCACGTTTTAATGCGAAATGTTCCCGCGTAATCGATGTAGCACTAAAGACCGGCAAGGATTATTCCACATATTCCCCTACAGGATAAGCCCCCTTTGCCAAACTCATTGCCCAACAACTAGCCCGTACGTTGAAAACCGTACATGATCTCGGAATACATGTAGACACTTGTGTTTGAAAATTAGTTAGTGTTCTTCTGAAACTTTCAATTGTCACAAAAGAACAAAAGGTCAAGATGTTGTTCAAGCCTGAAAAATAGTCTTTTAGTTCCCTAAGTTTTTTCTTCCTCAATCATTTCACCAGCTGCACGGAATATGTGTTGAGTGTTGTTTAACTGTAATGCTAATCGTAATACCTTTACGTTAACTATTCCACAGTTACAAGTGGGTTGGTTTTTTTCTAGAAAGCATTATGGTATATTCTTACTTATGTATTTCTTTCTGTACCTGTAGAAGTCCGCGAGGGATGAAAACTTGTGCAGAAAATGAAGATTATTTTTGAGACCTGTGACAGCCCTATATAATATTGCTCTCATTTTATCGTACTAATTAAATTTCTACAATTAAGTTTGCTAAGTTAAGCGGAGTAGCGCCAATGAGTTTAATTTCGTAGTGCTAAATGAAAAGTAGTTTATTTTGTTTATCCATGTAATCATTAACTCTCAGGCTAGCATAGTAGCGCCATCTATTGTCAACCTTGTTTATCAAAGAAAGAAACCAGGGACTCAATCAATAAAGCTAGCTGTTTCTTTAAGTATTTATGGTGTGTTAGCACCAGTGTCGTAGTGATAATCTTGCCATCCTGACATAAACACATTTACAGCATTTTAGGCTAAACGGATTATCACAAGACCCAAAGGACATTTTAAGCTTTTGCACTTGAGTACGTGTTAATATCACGTTTAAGCTTAGACTTTTACTTCAATTCTTGTGAAGATGAAGACCTCCAAAGATTGAATCGTCCAAAGCAAATAGGACACCGAACAAAAAATTTGTGACTTAGGAGGGCTTTGCAGAAGTCTGCAAGCAAGAATGTTCATTTTCTAGCTACTCTTGTGTCGTCATCAGGCCTTATTTGGACGTCACCCAGTGCTTGTGGATAACTGTATGTCTTATTCAACATTTCTCAAAATTTTCCAGATTAGCTGCATCGTAAGTCTAAACCTTCATGTAAATTAATTGGTTTTTGATCAATATTCATATATGGACATTCAACACTGTGTGTTATACTGTATTAGTAAATAAAGTAAGAACAGTGTGAAGCCGGATTTTTTACTCGCAAAACTGCCAATGTAGAGCTTAGGTATCCACGATACGTAAATCTGTCTTGCTTTTGTTAATCTTGCTACAGTGGAGTGTTGCTTCCTCCATAATATAACCCTGCCCCGTCATGATAACATTGCACCTCATCAGGGCCTATTTCAGCCTAAATCGAGGCCCGGGGAAGTGGGGCGTGTGAGGCCCCTCGGCGCCCAGAAAATTTTTGAACTGCTAGAACGCCGGAGAAGCATTTTCTAAGAGAAAATATGGAGTTATAAAGTTGTTAAAGGAAAGAACAATTAAAAGAAAAGCTGCTTTATTCTCAAGACCAGTTCTTAATACTTGTCAATACTGGCAATACTGGCGTGCGGCAAGAGAGAGAGAGAGAGAGAAAGAGAGAGAGAAAGAGAGAGAGAGAGAGAGAGAGAGGGAGAGAGAGAGAGAGAGAGGGGGGGGAGAGGAAGCAGTATGTTCGCATAAAACAAAAAAATGTTACCTCGGCGCGAGGCCCCCCTGGAGGATGAGGCCCCGGGGAAGAATCCCCACTTCCCCCCGCCTGAAATAGGCCCTGCACATCATTGACGACGATGAGTACGAAGGAGGTTAATGAATTCTTTTGTCTCCTATTTAGCTCAGCACAGATATAAGTGGCATTTTTAGTCCATTGTAGTAGGCACTAGTCTGTGGAGTTAAAAGTTTAAACGCTTGTGTCGTCATTGCTAGCCTAATATCGTTGACATTGTCACCGGTAAGTATAAAATACTTTTTTTAATCTTTGCAAAAAATGAAACGAAACGTTCTACAAAAATTATCACCTGTTTTCTCTTTCTGCGCCATTCTGCAAACCAATTGTCATGAGTCAGATACCAGTAGCATCGGCTATAAAAATTAAACAGTTTTTTAGTTAAACACTAACCAGTGTTGAATTCTCTCCTAAACGATATTTGAACAAATAACCAATGTCTTGTTCACAATGAGTGCTGTAGCTGGCAGAAACATACCTCAAATGATTTTACTACAATTCAAAAACGTGAATCGTACTACCTGAAGTTATAACAGGTCAGATATTTTTAATTTGGTCGACCGAGCTTTGGCTCGATTAAGCATGTCTGGCTCTGCTGGTAGGTTATACCTTTTGGGTACATATGTGTACTTCCTATAAAAATTACACGTCATTGAGCGGTAAGCTACACATTCAAAAACTGATAGTACATGCAGTGTTTCCACTACTGTGAGCAAGTCTTATATAATAAAATGAATGTTACAATTAAAAACACAAGTGAGGCTTAATTAATTACATAATTACTTAAAACTCTACATTTCATTTCACAGAGTTTGGAAAATTTAAAACATTTACTATATTTACAACATAGTTTTTTGTAAAATATTGAACGTATGAAATTGAAATTCGGTGCTTGATTGATGTTTTGTGTTGGTGACTTGAGTTTTTTGTGTGTAGTGGGTTAAAATCTGTTGATGTGATGTCAAAGCACAAAAGGTTTTGATCTGATCTTTTCATATTAGTTTTTTTTGAAGGCTAGTATGGTATTTTTCAGTACATTTTTGAATTTTTCTTACAATCACTACAACATTAAGTGGACACTCATTCCATGTATTTATTGCCGCTTTGCAAACAGAATTGTATTTATTATTTGTTTATTTGTTTTATGCTGTGAGTTCTTTGGTTTAACGTTTTTTCGATTGTAAGTGGAAGCTGACTGGCACTGAAAGCTGGCATCAAATCATTTAAATATTTATAAGAAAAATTCATGAATGATATTGGAAATTCTACAGTGGGTATTTTTGGTTTTTTTTCCTGTTCGCCGTGGCTGAATATTTCGCTCTTGTTGTGAAACCAAGGACGTGTTTTAGAGCGTAATTTTGGGCTACGTCTAGCCTGTGAAAGTCTGTTTGAAATTGTTGTTCAGTCACTTTGTTATGATTGAGTTTAGGCACAGATGTATGAACAAGAATAAAAAATCTATAATACATATTTGCACTGCACACAACAGAAAAGTGTTTATTAAATCTACAGACACATGAGTAGCATGACTCCTGCACTGAACACTGAGAGTGAGAGTGGACTAGAAAGTAAAACCAGTCAGTATTATATAGGTATAGGTGATCTATGCAAACTTGCATAGGCTTCACAAAAACCTTTAAAATAGGGAGAGAACCAGTGAATATGCATTCACTGGACCATACAATTATACTGGGGGTAAGTTAGCTGGTAGAATGTAACAGGATTAGCTCATAGATGGCAGCACCTAATTAAAATGTACAATTCCAATTTCCACATAGCCTGTTTAGAGAAGATTTAGATATGTTTGAAAATAGGTGGCAGCCATTCGGTAGAAAACATGTACATACTGTCCTTACAATGTTTGGCCTTTTTTGTTTGGTGTAGGTGGCTTTTGATAACATCTGTCGCTGCATGTACTTAGTGAATCGAGTGTTTTGTACGTGTTGTGCGTATACAGTAATTTCTTTTTAGTGGGTTATATGTCAATTTTATGCTGAAATAAAAGATGAATTAAAATTGAATTGAACTGTACTTTAAATTTTGGTACAATGATTATGTAATACGTACGTCCAGAATGGTCTAGGTTTGTTCAGCATTCGTAGGTTTCGCTTTGCAGGGGGTTGGGCCGACAATCCCTAAAAACGACAAAAACACTACAGTAAACACATTGTTGATAGCTTATAGTTGCACCTTCTTTCAAGTTTCTAACCTCTCGCGTTTGTGGTGCGGTACTTGATTCGGTTACAGCAAATGCGGTCCTTGATTCGGATCAATCAATCAATTAATCAATCACATCTGGATGATAAAGCAGACATGATTACCTGCCTTCTTAAAATTAGGTAATGTTCTTGGTATTATTGTCATCGTTCTCTGATGTTACCATTGTCGCCATCGTCATCATTGCCATTTTAATTGACATGCCATCGCCGCTGTTATTATCATTGTTATTGTAATGTTGTCATTGTCGTCGCTGTCATTGTCTTTTTCGATAGAGTCGTCATCATTTTATGATTTTAAACTTCAAAGTAGGAAATCACTCACATTTTGCTTGTTTTCTTTCATTCGGCGTCGTATCCACAGGCAGATAAATGCAGAAATGTATATCAAAGTAGCCACAGATAAAACAAGCTGGGTGATCGTGATGAAGTAAGTTAAGAAAAATTAAAATCTCCAGACTATATGAAAATCATGCATATTCTAAACATAAGCTAAAAAACACAAGCTAATAAATTTACTGTACAGTGAAGGGTAATTACACAGACTCAACTTTCATCTACCCCCGCCCCTGACTCCATAAAACGATTAAAAATGAAATTTTTTAAAAAAAATTATGTAATGTAATACGTGTTATGTCAGTTTTATAATGTCAAATGTATAAGTAGTGTAAATGTAATGAGTGAAATTTGTGTAATGTAAAGCATGTTTCTGTTAATTGTGTCATGTCAAATGTATATATAGTGTAAAATATGTCATGTAATATTTAATGTACTTTTGTAATATTGTTTTGTAAAAATGTTTTAATATGTTGTTTGTAAATATGCTCATTTATTGTACATAATTAGGCCTTAGTTTTGCACTTTATTTTTTTTTTAGTATGCACTGGACGCATTTGTCTTGAACAGTGTTGTTATTTTAACATTACGCTGAGGCTTACTCAATTTTATTATGAGTGAACCATTTTAAAGACAAATAAAGAATTAATATTTATATATATATATATATATATATATATTATGCAAAAGGATATTTGATCGGACTTTCTTTGGCGTCTTTGTATCCCATTTCATATGCCACTGCAACAGAGAAACAATAATCAGTAATTATGGTAATTAGGTGCAAACTCAACAAGCGATTCAAGCGAGAAACACTTTGGTCCGGCGAAAGAATTTCAAATCTAAAGACAGGAATTTTCAGTAAGAGAGGAGTTGGAGAGGAATTTCAAGGAATTCCGAAGATGGGAGAGAATGTACTCTGTACACTGTGCATACATATGATATAAAATCCCAGCAAGTCTAGCATACAAAAGTTAGCTTAAAAATGAACAATTCTTAGTAAATGAAGGTATCTTCGTTGAGAATTTTTCACTACTACTGTTATTCTGATTATTTGCGTCTTCCTTAACAACGTTTTTGTGCATTAAACCAAATATAAGTTTTGTGATTGGTTTCTTATTCACTTGTTCAGAGTGAGAATGAACGTCAAGCAAACGTAAGGATCTTCTAACTGAGTTGCTGAGTTTCCGAATGTCTAGACTACTTGGTAATTGCACAAATGATGAATGATATTATATGATGATAAATGATAAATCTTTATTTAAAGTCGGTATGCATGTACAAACAGATAAGACACCAGGAAGAAAATTCAACACAGGGGAAAAGTAAGAAACCAGGAAGAGGATTCA
>JAQGDQ010000097.1:175000-243800 GCA_030141605.1 Tubiluchus corallicola
TGTCCAACAACATGACCCCTCGGAAACGAAGACTAGGCTTCAAATTGTCTTCATCAAACAGCAAACAGCATTTAGACTGGAAAACGAAAGTCGCAATAGTAAAATAAAATGATTAATTTTACAAATTCCTTAATCTATGTTTTACAGTTATAAGAAATAATTAAATACACTATTAGTATAACATGTGATGTAAATTTTGGATACCGTGTAGACCAAAAAATTATATTTACTGAAATATCTTTCAATAAAAAGTTGAGTTTTTTTGAGTTGGATACAAAACGTTTCCTAAAATAGAGGGGAAACTCTCCCAACTTCCTCTTTTGACCCAACATCTGAGAGTCGACCAATATTGCAGGCTATGGTTTTTGGATGAAGCAGAGCTAAATATTTACGAAGTTCTGAATATGCACTGATTATTTAAGTATAATGTCAGTGCAGTTATCACAGTCTGTGCATCTTGAGTCTTTCATAACACTTAACTCAAGTTGCTACAGCAAACACTCTAAATGATTGGCAATTTTTTGCAAGTCACACACATTTATTTTGCCACGCAAGCATTCTACTGATCAAAGAATTTCATCTTTTACACACAAGTCAGTTTAGTTTAAACATAATTTACTATTAGTTTGGAGCAAACAGTTTGAACAACATGATTTAGGATCCTCACCACAACAGACTTTATGCACTATTTACAAAAACATTTACAGTAAGAATAGACCGTAACTACACAAGCTGACAAGTTTTACTACAAGATTACATTAGACATTAGTAAAATATGACGATTAGAAAATATTAACGTACGAATATTTAAGACTGATGCATTTCATATCAGATAGAAACTACTGGAAGCGCTTAGTACGTAATATAAAGTCATGTGTGCATTGGAATATTTTACAGTTAGCAACATAGTTAAATTCATCTTTTCCGAATAACAACTTCAACAGATCATTAGTTCCTAAGACAGCTATATTAAGGTTTTCGGGCAGAAGTATTTCATTTAATTTATCAAACATAACAACCCTAGTTTGTTGATACAATGGGCAGTGCAACAAAAAGTGTTCAACAGACTCAAATCGAAATCCACAGATACAATTCGGCAATATTGGATGACCGTTATTATCTTTACAGCCTTTAGAGAAAAGTTTGGAATTTTAGCTCTTTCAAGAATTGTTTGCAGTTGCTACCACTTGGTTATTTACTAAATCGCGAACAGACACAGGTGATTTTGAACGTTTTGCGGTTACAGCAAAAAAATTAATGATGAATTCACAACAACATTAAACTCAATGTCATTAAAAGAAGAATTGAACTGCAAAATGTGAAGTTCACTGTCATCTTTTATGCAGTGCAGACCATGCTGTTTGACGAAATCCTTGCCCAGTAATTCTGTTGCAAAGATATGAAAACTTAGAGGAGAAATTGGTGAATTCCCTGAAATTTTTGTAACTTATCAGGAATAGCTGTGTGTTTCTCACTAGTGACACGTCTTGATATAACCTTCCTCGGGTTTGCGAAAGTTTGTGGTTTCACAGAATCCGGAGAGTTAGGAAAAAGAGGAGGCACACATGGTCGGTCGTGGCTTTTAACTTTTTTTGGGCGCGTCACTGGGCCAATGCAAATAACATACCCTAATATGCTGTGTTATGGCCTCTTTTTGTATCGTGTTTGGTAGCATTGCTAGCCAAGTATCCAACTCTTTGTCTTCCACCGGAAACCAGTATACCATTATCTTGCAAAATACAATTTGGATATGAACTGCATGACAATGGCAACAAAAAACCAAAATCATCACGTCAGTTACGAGTCTAGTCTTTCAGCAACTTTTATAGTAACTATTTTTTTGAATTAGATTTGCTACACAAGCTAAAATTAGTAGCAAAATATGTAAATTATGCATAATTCGAACTAGATATTTCATTAGTAAAGTTTAAGTTAGGCTAAATCCTAAGCTGTACGATGTAGCATTTTCTCACTTTGCTTTTCAAAATTCCTAGCTGGTAAAAAGTAATCTACTGATAAATTGTATTATGATTCGCAGATCTTTTAACTTTTTCCTTAATTAGTATTATGATGTCAGTTGCAAGTGTAATTTATGTGCAACTGCTAGGATTCAAGGCTGGCAGGCTGCCAACAGATTCTGCTAATTGATAATTGGGCCCTGCTAACTGACATCCAGTAATCAAATGCAAGCTCAGTAATTAAAAATGCATTTTACTCACAGATAGCGCGTGTTGTGAAATGACAATTTAAGCAAAGCTTACTACGTATATCGTATAGAATAATTACTCATGGACAGACATGCACTATCAGTACTACAGTAATCCTAAACAACGTCAAAGAAAATCTAAGCAATAAGTTACCTTTTCTCTTACAAAATCGCAATTCAATTTGCAGTAGCAAACACTAAACTTTCTAGGCATTCTTGTACTTACTATAATTTAGCAGTTTAGCATTATTCAGACATAAAATTTAGTAGAAAACACTTTCTTGTCGCCTGCTCAAAACATGCGGCACTTACATGACACCACCTCTAGTTCTTTTAGACAATGGTAAACCAGCCTACCCATTGTTTGATACAGATCGTCCCGCGTTTTTGCACTGTACATTCACTGTACATTCACTGTACGTTCGTCATCATCCAATGAATCGCACGTCCAGTGACATGATTCTGCTCACTTCTCTCTGGCAGGATTCCCTGCTCGCCGCAATGCCCCCAAGTGCATTTATTTCTAAGGATCAATGCTGAAGTGTTTAAGTCTTTCTGTGCAAAATCTAAATATGTTAACATTTGCCCTCCTGCAGGTTTTTTTAGCTGGTTCTATGTCTTGTTGAAGAGCTATCTTCACTGGAATATCAATCGTTTAGTCTAAGCATATGCCCAATCCATCTTAAACGGCGTCTTTTTATTTTTCTTGTCCAAGGTTCTTCTTTTATTTTTTCATATAGATCTTTGTTTTAAATTATACTGTACACTGTACATTAGTAATCCCTGATTCGTAGCGCACAATTTGGTAATTAATCAAATATTGTCATTAAAATCAACAATGTATTTTTTGCTGAATCAGTGGTGGTATGGCGCTGCAGTACCGTCTTACTAGGTGGAGTGAATATTTTAAATGCATGGAAAATTTTCGTTTCTTTTGGAAATACTTCCATAAAAGTTATCCAGCCATGAGTACAGAAAAAGACAAAAGACGTCTTCAACAAGAGGTAGCAGCCAGTTAATTTTCAACGGAATCTCTCAGTTATATTAATGATTAATAACGAAAAGATTTGGAACCTTGATGCTGTATTGTTTTAACTGTTTAACTCTAGCATGCGTACGCTCTTTATTTTACATTTTAAGTTTTTCTCCTTGTGAAAATTTTCTAAAATTACACTTGTAAGAGCGCCAGCAACCCTAGGGTGGGCCCAGCGTCAGTGGCGCAGTAAGTACTTATGGCACCAGGGGCAAAAGACTTCTGGCGCCCCACCCTTTTAACATTTTGATCGTTTGCTTCGTGGGTGAAGCCACGTTTTTTTGCTTCCTGAGAGACTGAGCCCCACTTTCCTTTTTTCGACATGATGGGATAAAGTTGAACGAACTTTTTTCTAAGAATCACCCTGAGTTTGATTTGCGGTACTACACTAGAATAACTCTTTTCTATTCACTGGCAGGCCCTATTTCAGGGGGGTAAGTGGGGATACTTCCCCGGGGCCTCACCCTCCAGGGGGCCTCGCGCCGAGGTAACATTTGCCGCACGCGTGCCGTTTGCCTTGTGCGGCTCGGTGCCGATGTTCAGCTGTTTTCAATTTTGGAATTTCTAACACCGGCTTGTACGGAAGTGAGAGTACGGTATTACATATTGCAAAGATGTCGTTTTTGATTTGACTATTTGACAAGTATTAAGGACTGATCTTGAGAATAAAGCAATTTTTCTTTCAATTGTTCTTTCCTTTAACAACTGTATAACTCCATATTTTCTCTTCGAAAATGCTTCTCCGGCGTTCTAGCAGTTCAAAATTTTTTTGGGCACCAACCATTAACACGACACAGTCGTTAAAATTCAGCCCCAGCATTAAAACGTGGAAAGATTATAAAGGATACAAAACACTACAGGTTTTTACAGTATTACAATCGGCATTTTAGAGAATATTGCCACTGTTTCTCTAAAAATTATCGATCTGCTAAACCACACTTCACCCTCAACACCCCATTAAATAACAACATTAGCTTTTTTTCTAGGCTGTACATAGTAAATAAATTAGCTACGATTAGCTCTGACTAAACAATTATGGTATAGTTTTAAAAATGTCAGATAGTTGTTAAATGTCGGATCAGTAACTAAAAGTTAACAGTCATTAAACTCTAGAAGAATTTTGCGCCCTCCCACGCTCGCACCCGATTGCCCCTTGTCACCCTGCCTTGCTCTCGATATATTTTTCATGAAGGTGATAAGAGACGGGAAAGAGATGGTTAGCACATTCCTTTAAGGCATTCTTTTAACAATTACAATTACATACTTTGCCTAAACAGACTTTTACATTACGTGTAATGCCTAGGAAAAGTGCAGAAAAAACTATTTTGAGCACTTTGCCTGGTTTGTTTTGGTACTCCATAAAATGTTTGGGCATTCTGCAGAGTGCCCGGTTTCACACTTTGCCTGTAACATAATATAGGCCTACTACATGTAATTGTCATGGAAAAACAAATTCTTGTTAAAAGTTTCACTGGTTTACAACAGATGGCGCAACGATTCAACTCTTGGTCCTGATCCAATTTGCATTATGCGAAAAGTAGAAAACCTGAAGCCCAATTGTAGCACTATTGCTCTAATACTAATTAAATTATAATTACGGATTTTTCTTACTTTTTACTATGCATAGAGAGTATTATCATCCTCACTGCAAACCAGTGAAATATAATCATGATTTTCAGCAAAGAACAGAAACAACACAAAACACTAAACAGAAATATTTTTTATTTTTGCATAGAATATACTAATTAAAAGTGCTAAAAACAAAGAAAGACCAAGTATATATTTTCATAATATTTATAGTAAAATTTACACTTCAAGAATATCACATATCGGTACATATTTAAAGAAGAAAGGCCACACTGTAAAATTTTAAAAGTAAATCGGTTTTCATACAGACACACTAAATTTAAAAATATATAAATCGGTACATATGAATAATTATGATTTGGCGGCTCAAAAAATATATAGTCCCTAAAATTGTGTACAAGCTAACCTATTGGCTTCCCCTTCATTAAAATCACTAAAAACAATCTGTTATGGGCAAATTACCCAATTACCCATATAATTCGTTTTTATTTTACCCGCATGAGGGAACCAAAAACTAAAGGGGGCAAGTGGGCAATTGCTGGCAGACTCAACTGGTTATTGCAGAGACTTACTTGTAATTGATGGATAATGCAATTTTTATATGAGAAAATTAATGTCATGTTTCATGAACCATAAACAGTGAGCGCTCTCTAGCCGAATGAAGTAAGTTTATTAATTAGATAGCAATTTTCTGTGTAATTTTTTTGTTTAAATATCTGTATTATTTGTTTAAATTACATTACTGCAAATTTTATGCATTCTTTTGTTTTTTCTCCTTTAGAAAATAAACACTGCAGAAACACCTTATGAAAGGAACTGTCGTGTTTTGCTGTGTTAACACAATCATTAATAGACAACAAGCCAGCAGATGAACGTGTTTAGTATGTTTATGTTACATAGTTGCAATTCATCTATATTCACAAAAGTAATAGAATAAAATGTTTTCGTCCGCAGTTATTTTATTATAAAATTATTAGCAGCCATGCCTTCACTGCTAACTATTACAGAACAAAACAGGATTAAAAAACAAAAAATTAAAAAACAATATGATGCGTTGGACTGGACTGTAATTGACGTCAAACATATTGACGTCTATCGCTCCGCCTCCGCTGCAACGTAAGCACGCTCAGCAGCATCCGAGACAACAACTCACACAGGACAACAACTGTCTAAACTAAACTAAACTAAACTACACTACACTACACTACACTACACTAAACTAAACTAAACTAAACTACACTACACTACACTACACTACACTACACTACACTACACTACACTACACTACACTACACTACACTACACTACACTACACTAAACTAAACTAAACTACACTACACTACACTACACTACACTACACTACACTACACTACACTACACTACACTACACTACACTACACTACACTACACTAAACTAAACTAAACTAAACTAAACTAAACTAAACTAAACTAAACTAAACTAAACTAAACTAAACTAAACGAAACGAAACGAAACGAAACGAAACGAAACGAAACGAAACGAAACGAAACGAAACAACATGACAGTCACAACTAATGTCTAATCAGCAGATAAACTAATTGTTCTTTTTTATAAACACAAATTTGCAGAGCAGCAGCTATTTTAATACGAAATTAACATTTCAAGTAGCCAAAAAATGACCTTTCAATTTAAGCAGAATGTAGAGACGAAGTTTCAAATCACTACAAAACACAGAGACGTAAATATAATAAGGAAACTAAGCCAGCTAGCCTTGTTTTACAATAAATGAGCAACAAAAATATTAAGTCTTTCTTGCCTTTAAAGATACGAACATCAAGCCTGCGATGTATTTTTCCATATTAATTGATCATGTGCTTCTCGGTAAGATTTATTACGTTTTTGTATTTTTCCGTTTACGGAAATAGAATAAAATTGACGACCTTATATTGAATGCCCGAGGCACACAAATCCCAATGGTATCTTTTAACCTTGATTATAACCAAAAAATAGCGTAAAATTAGCTAATATTACATTGATGTATAATATAAGTTTTGACCACATTTGAATTAATTTTGACTGTGAAGATCTCATTGAGATTTATAAAAACTGGCCAGAAAAGAACACATTTTGTTTGTCCTTATTTAAAGTTAATCAAATAGTTGTTTTTATCGAACTTGCAAAGCCATAAACTAAACTAAACTGCATATTTTCTTGATTGCAAAATGGTTTAATCAGCAACTCATAGGCGTTGTGTATTTCTTCATATAAACGAAACTAGACTATATATTTCCACCAATCCACTTGCAATTTCAATTGACAATAATAAAATATACAACCAGGCTAATATTTTTCCTGCTAACTAATGAAAAGTTGAGCATTTTTCATATAACAGTGTTAGACGGAGCTGTAGCTAAATGTCCCGAACGTACCTGCTGCATGGGTTTGTGAAATAACTTGCACGCTGATTGGGCAGTCAACGAAAATAATTGATATTATGTTAGACTTCAATTACTCTTGCATAATTCGGGTGGGCGAGCAAATCGAAAACTGTAGATCCAAGGGAAACTAAAACTTGGGCCAAGCGCACAAATTTTGAACAACGTAAAATTTAGGAATCAGAAAGACGATTTAAAATTGCATGCATTTTTAAGAGAAAGACACATTACTATATTTGTTTAACACACGAACTGCAAATACGTAAATTTAAGAAAATTTCCTAAATATGTACAGGGAAAAGCATGTATGCTGGGTAATTATTTGCAAAAAAGTGCTAAAAAGCCCGGTTATGTGTATAAATCTAAACACGCACCATTATATAATACCATTCCTAAGCTGGAGTCCAATGTCTAAGGCTATATGAACTAATCACGTGAGTAGGGGGCGTAAATGTTGATTATGACAATAGCAGTACCTTCGTATTTTATGAATTACTGATGGCTGTAATCGCTGCTAAAATGGAAGGCAACTACAAAAAAATTTGCGGAGTGTCTCTCACTAAAACGGGCTTTGTCTTATTCATTGCTTTTGTGATACTTTTATTTTGCACTTTCATCGTTACGTTATCAATGGGAATACGATTGAGCAATCTCAAATCCGCAAGTTCAGCGGCATTGAAAAACCAAGTCTGCGAGTCACAATCGTGCTTAGAAGTGGCTTCCTTCCTCAGTCAGTGCAGTGACAGATCAGCAGAGCCTTGCGACGACTTCTACGCGTACGCATGCGGATCGTTTGCGGCCAACTTTCCCGTGCCGGCCGTGTACCCGCAGTGGAGCGTAACGGATGGCCTGCTAGATCAGAACATGGAGCGGATAAGGATTATTCTGGAGTCGGATGTGAATTCAGACACGTGGATTACCGGTCAGAAAGCAAAGAAATTATTCCAGTCGTGCATGAGTGATTACGAATCAATGAAAGTTGGGGCGGATCCATTCATTGATGTGATCGATGATTTGGGAGGATGGAATGTACTAGGTAACTTTGAACCAGACAAATGGGAGTTTCAGTCAGCTTTAAACGATATCCACATTGACCATTGGGCAAACGCTTTTTTCTTGTTTAGAGTCAATCTAGATCCTTCTGATTGGGTGACAAAGCGAATTTATGTAAGAAATGTTTTTATAAATTAGTTTATCGATTTTCCAAGCCTATGTTATTGAAAATTGGATAGCTAGTTATTTTAATTTAGCAGGCCTAAATTACGCAAAACGTGAAGTGGGTGATATTTTAAGTAGAAGGTTGTCTGTATATTTTGCGTGCAATTAGTGTCTACAGTTTACAAAATCAGTCTTGCATTATCCTTGAAGACCTTTTAAGATCAGGCTGTAGAAAGTTTAACGAAATGCAAGAATTCGCTTAACGTAACTCTCAAAACCCAAAATGTAAAACTGATTTCACCATTTTAATTACTAATAATCGACATAATTGTTATAAAAAATTGAGGCTGGCCAAGTTTACAAAGCTTAGAAACCCATGTTTCCATGCAAAGCGTGTAAAGACTATGTTTAAGAAACTACATATATTAAATATATTACGCCATGATCTCACTACCAGTTTCATCTTTTGTGTACAACAGGCAAAGTAGCGTCTTCTACTGAATATCGACCAGTATTCTTGTTTGGTTGTGTTGCTGTGTATTGCAAAGTTTCTGGAGCAGTCGGGACTGAGTTTGCTGACAAGCAAAATTTTTCACTTTTTACTCTGTATTAGTACTTATGGTGTGCACTCCGGAAAAGGTGCCAAAATGTTGATCCGTACAGAATCGGCTTTTTATTTAGTTACTGCATAATCTATATAATTTAAAACAAAGGCACATGAACAGTACAAACAGTAGAGTGTATATACAATTATAAGAAAAAAATGAAAGGCATGCCGATTACGAGCCCACAGAGCAATAAGATTATTTGCATTAGGGTTTACAATGTAAGTCTACAATTGCTGCATTTCATGCCTTTTGAAACTTGAGACCTGTGTGGTCTCCTATTGGTTAATGTGAAAGCAATTTAGAGGAATGATGAACAAATAAATTTTAAAATTAAGTGAGCAAGAATCTGCAAACGTCTGTTTGAAGAGTGTTACAAAACTTGTAAATGCTCGTGAACTCTACAATCATGAATTAAAGTTAATGAAAGTAAAACAGAGGAGAGTTTGCTTGAAAGTAATAATGATGTATAAATGTTTAAATAATGCTGCCTTATTATATCTGAGTCAGAACTTTTGATTTATTACAAGTTTTGGTTCATAACCGTGTTACAAGGTCACAATTATTGTCATCTGTTAAGCTATATGTAAATGTTGTTAAGCTTGATTGAGCATGGCAAGCGGACATTTTATTAGTCAGGAGCTATGCCTTGGACAACTCTACTAAATTATATGAAAGACGCACCATGTTTACATACTTTCAAAAAACTTGCTAAAACTTATTTTCCGTGCATTGAATAGCTTAATATCAGACATAAATTACCGTTATATATCTCGTTACTTTCATTTATTAACTTATTTTTACGTTTTTTAATGCTAGTAATGACTTGACAGTCATTTTATTCTGTTAGAGAATCATAAAGGCAGCTATTGTAATAAAATTGCACTAATGAAATGTATATATCGGTAAATTACCTAGGGCCTCCTTGGAAAGTAGTGCTAAACACTGAAGGAGCTGCCCTCATAAAAGATTACTATAAATAAATAAATAAATAAACAAACAAATAAATGAATAAATGAATAAATGAATAAATGAATAAATGAATAAATAAATAAATAAATAAATAAATAAATAAATAAATAAATAAATAAATAAATAAATAAATAAATAAATAAATAAATAAATAAATAAATAAAATCAACTACAAAGATATGGCGTCACATGTCATTGCCATATTTAAGATAGTTTTACTGCTTTTTCTGTCATTACAGTTGTCAAGCGCTGGTTTCAATATGTACAATTATCAAAACTATGTGGGACAGGACGAATACAGTGTACGAGTAAGTGAGATGGCATTTTTTATAAATATTGTTTAACTAAATCAATTTTGTTTCATGAACATCAGAATATACGAGATGTCTCACGAAAAGTGAGTCAAATTGGTTAAAAAGCTTTTACTGCAATATTCATAGTTGATGCGTCATTTTAATTCCGCACTTATATGTTGAAATAGGTCAATAGTTTGCAAAGTACTTAACGTAAGTTGATTTAATTATTAATTAAGGTAAGTTTTTTTATTAATTATTTAGTTTTGTTTCTTTTATTTGTATAGGAGGTATTTTGAACTAAACTCAAACGGTGCATTGTTTTGTAGTTTTAACCACACATGTATTTTGAGCAGAAAGCCCGGAAAACAGATAATTGTTATGCAGTCAACGTTTAAAATGACCCAGAATTCCTTCCTGCCACAAATTAAATACGGCCAGAAATGATAATATCTTGCTACTTCTCTTTTCAGCGGAGGACTGCTTACATAAATTACATAGAGAGATCAATGAAACTATTTATGAGAGATGCTGGCGTGCCATCTAGCGATGAAAAACTGAAAGATTTCAGCGACTGGATAATATTAGCTGAAAGCCAACTTGCTAACGTAAAACACAATTTTTAAATATAACGTGCTATGATTTAGTGTTTACTGGTTAATTTAACCGGGGCAGTTTTGTTTATTAACTCGTGTAGATTTGCAAAGACTTAAAATTACTCGTTTTTCGAGATAGATTTGTAGAATAGAATAGAATAAAACTGTATTTTGCACACATTCGTAATAACCAATATACAAACTGTATATGATTAACTACTTACTTGGCAAGTTTTTGTCGGAACTATCTACTAATAATTCTACATTGAGTAATAATGAGTAGGAAATGGAACGGATATTAAATATACCGAACTCTTTTAGTACTCGCTGATTGGAGGACAGGCAAAAATGATGACGCTATCTGAGCTCACTATATCAGCGACCTACGTAAGTGAATTACGATTATTATATTTAACAGAAATAATTAAAATAGACAGGACATCCAGTGAAAACATGACCTTTTATTTATGCATAATCTTTTTATTCGAGTTTGCAATTATATAGGATCAGGATTTTAGTGGCTTCAGTCGCGATTTAGTTTTTCCAACAATTGAGATAATTATGCCGGTGACAGACTTAAAGACGCAAAAGAAATCTATTAATTTCATTATTGCTACTAATTTATCGATAGCTGTGTAAAATGTGTCACTACTTAAAATTATATTTTTAGACGTCTTAAATTTGTTGCGCCAGTTGGGTGGCGGAGTGGTTTAGATTTCGGACTGCTAAAGTGTCAGTTGCTAAATAGCCGTTAGCGCTAAAGTTGTATGTTAAATGAGCGACGATAAACAAGTCTTGTCTTTTGTCTTTTTGTTTTATGTTTGTGTCAGTTTGTCTGCCATCATGTCAAACCTGTGTTTATTTGTTTCACGACACAAAACTAGAGTGTAAACTTGGGGTTTTGCAATTTGATACCTGTCCTTTCCACAAGAAGCATGTTGATTTGAAGAGTAATAACTCTATATCAAGGACTTTTTATCTTTGTAAAACTCACTCCTAGTTGCCAGCATGCCAAACGTATAAACGAGTACCTGCTGGAGCACATACAAGAAAATTAAGAACAACACAATACAATGGACAGATTTTGTGAGCTACACCCCATCCTAAAATGTTGGATTCAGTTCCAATATAGATAGAGAATGGCGAATTGTGACGTTTGATGATATGTAACAGATTGTGCTATCTATGATCTTTGCTATGTAACCAAGCCTTGTAAATTTATCCTAGATATCAAAGTAACTGATTTTTATATAAGTTTTTGGATACCCAAGTTGTGACCTTTTTCACCTCGTGTAATGCAAGAACTAAAAACAAGGCTGCCTATTCACCGTAAAATGCAAGGTTTATAGGGAACAATGTACGATTTTTTATAATAAGAACATTATCTTCATAAGGTAGATTGTGTATGTAGCCACATAACTACCAAGCACAATTTAGAATAAAAAGTGTCAAAAAAGTTACGGCAGTTTTTGAATGTAAAAATTGGCCCTATTCAGCCCGTTTTACGGTAATGTTACTTTTAGTTAGAGATTGCTGGATCATTTAGCCAGCGGCGTAGCAAGGGCAAAAAACTTTTGACGCTCTACCCTTTTAATGTTTTGATCATTTGTTTCGTGGGAGAACCCACAAATTGTGCGCGCTTTTTTATCTCTGAGCCCAGCTTTCCTTTTTGGACATGATGGCATGAAATTAACAAATTTTCTCTAAAAATCACCCTGACTTTGATTTGTGGTACTGCACCAGAGTAACTCTTTTCTACGTTAGTTTTCTTTTAGTTTGCGAGTAACACGACAGTGCTTAGACATTCGGCTCCAGCATTAAAATATGCAGCGGTTATGAAAGATGCAGAACACTACAAGTTTTCACAATAATACAATCGGCATATTTTAAAACTCCAAAATTTAGAGGAATGTCACTTTTTCTTGCAAAATTTTTGTCTGCAAAGCCACAAAATACACACGTCACTAAGAAACCGTTAAGTAAGAACATTAGCCTTTTTTCTAGCTGTATGTAGTAATTAATTAAGTCAGCTACGATGATCTCTGAAGTACATAATTTTGTTGCAGTTTGAGAGCTTTTGTTAATTGTTTTGTTAATGTCGAATCTGTAATTAATAATTAACAGTCATGGACCTCTAGAGAAATTTACACCCTCTCATCCTTGTGCGGGGGGGGGCGATAGAATAGAATAGAATAGAATAGAATAGAATAGAATAGAATAGAATAGGATAGAATAGGATAGAATAGAATAGAATAGAATAGAATAGAATAGAATAGAATAGAATAGAATAGAATAGAATAGAATAGTAGAATAGAATAGAATTTCTTACATGAAGCTCATTAACTTGTATACACAATATTTCCATATTGCCCCCTGTCGCCCCCACCTTGCAACGCAATTTATTTAGCAATTTTTAAATTAAATTTTTGTCATTGAACAAACCACTTATTAAGTGGTTAACTAAATCTGATTCCAAAATACCTTAACATTTTTAACAATACTGCGACAAAGCATACAAACTACTTGTTAAATTTTTAACTTTTTGTTGCACAATTAATGTTTCATCTGGCTTTTTTCAATCGTCGAACGTGTAGCAGCAATGGTTAATTACTGAATGTATATTTTTAGTGTAACTTATATTGTAGTATTATATTGTAGTGCGATGTAATGTTTTTATGTTTTTGTACGGCTTTTAATGCTGAAATAAACTATAGTTTTTCATATATATTTTAAAATTTAATCTATTCTTTCGTCTAAATGTGTAGTTTGCCGCTATATTATTAAAAATGTCTAACCGGACATGAATTAATGTTTTAGATCAACTGGTTTCAATTCTTCAATAATGTGTTCGAAACAGTAACTGACTTCACGATCATTTACGTGTCGAAGCCGGATTACATTACTCAGATGAATGATCTGATTAGCACATGGAGTAAAGAGTAAGTCAGATTTAATCCTTGTAGAATTTTGATTAGGGTTAGGGTTTTGAGTAAGGTTAGTGTTAGGGTTAGGGTGGGTTAGAGTCAGGGTTTTGGTTAAGATTAGGGTTAGAGTTAGGGTATTTATAACCGCCTTCGTTTAATTAATATAACTAATTTAATTTTGATTCCATACTTTGAAAAACAGGAAATGTGGAAAAGTTGGGATGCAGCTGCAGCCTGTATTTAAAGCAAAAATTTTTAGGTTATAAAGCAGACGCCATGACCTTAAACTACCGTGTTCCCAACGGTCATGACAGTCCAAAAGTTCATCCATTCAGGTTCAAAATTAATTAAAAATAAAAATCATAATTCTAAAAGTTAGAATCACTGTAGCACTGTAACACTGGTGATGCTAAATTGGTTGTGCAACTACAAATGATAAGAACAACTATATTGTCATGATCACTGAGGACATGGTAGTTTAGCGTCGTGGCGTCTGCGTTGTAAGCCAAAAGTTTTCTGTTCAAATTCAGGCTGTATCCCAACTTTTCCACATTTCCTGTTTTTTAAAGTATGAATTAAAATTAAATTAATTGTGGGTTATACGGTTAAAGGGTAGTTTAGTGGTTTAGCGGTAGAGGGCATTTGACCTTGTAAATCGAAAATCCCAAAAGCAACTTTTTAGCATTTCCGATTTTTCAAAGTTTGATTTCAATATTAAATTAATTGTGGGAGCTGCTAGCATTAAAAATAATGTTGATAAATCGTGAATTGTGCCACCATTAAAAAATGTTGACAAGCAGATTATAAATAATTAAGTTTTCTTGCCTTTAAACGCAATGCATGCGTGCTTGTAATGACTGCATGAACTTTGTATTCTGGCATAATAAAGTGAAATTTGTTGCCTGAAATGCTAAATTGCCTCACCTCTCGAAAGTGCAAATGTAACCATACCCCGCTGTTCCGAAAGAAATAACACATTAAAAATGCTAGTATAACCATACCATTATTGCACCATACAAAGTCCATCGAGATCATTTTGGGGAGGTCCTGGCTAAGTTATATGGTAGAAAAGTTGGAATGATCTCTTATATTAATATTCTTGGTATATATATATATTTATTTATATATATATAAGATTCGAGGCTACAGCCCGGACGAGGGCACCATTTGCGGCGATCTATATATCAAACGAAAGGTCTCGATCTAGTGTCGTGCCATTGATGGTTTATTTTTCGAATGGGGCCCACCGGGAGAAGGGGGAGGCGAAAAACCTCCAAAAATGGCCCTTTTTCGGCCGTTTTTTGCAAAAGTTATACGGCTGAGATGTAGAGAACGGGAACGGGCCGAGGGGGGTGCTGGGTATGGATAGATAGCCCGTTCAGCGGTGGGTGTAGTAGGCATATTTAGAATTCCCGAGAGGGCCACGGCGTCCCGTAACGGGCGTTTTCCCGGACCCAACTCGCGATTTTTTCGAAATTTTGACCAAACAGCATGCGGGAAAAACGTTCTAGCGGCGCCCGGTGGGACTCTGGGAAGGAGATATATAGCTCTTTACAAAGAGGAAGGACAGGGCTACACGATGATGTGGGCTATATGTTAGGGCAGGTCCACCGAGAGGAGTATCAACGAGTTAGTTAGGAGTTCTATTTTCGGCAATTTTCGCTTAGAAAACTGCTGACGCAAAGGCATTGTTGTGACGTCATCCATTGTACTCTGTCTATAATCTTATAACTTTAATTCAGCAAGAAGCTGCTACAGGCTTTGCGTTAGTTAAACAAACAGTAGACACGATGTTACGGGCTTTGTGTTATAAATGTGGACTAGGTAGGATGTTCGCGTATTATTGATTACACGTGTATTTATACGCAAAATCTTTTGCGGGGCCTTTGCTATTTATTATATTATAGCACATAGTTTCAACTTTGTGAAAAATGTTTGGAATGGTTTTGTTGTAATGCTGTGCTGTTGGTGCTTGTGCTATAGGTGTTGTCATCGTTGCCACCATCATCATCATCATCATCAACATCATGATCACCACGTGAGGTGGTGGATTTGATGTGGTGTGGTGGTGGTGTGCTTTGTGTGTTGTGCTATGGATGGTGTGGTGGGGTGATAGGGTGTGTGGGGTGTGGTGTGGGTAGTGTGGTATGGAGTGGGTGGTGTGGTGTGTGGGTGGGTGGGTGTTGTGGTGCGGTGTGGTGTTATGGTGTGGTGCAGTGCGGTGTGATGTGGTATGGTGTGGTGCAGTGTGGTGTGATATGGTGGAGTCGTATGGTGTGGTTGGTGTGGTGTGGTATGTGGGTCGTGCGGTGTGCTGCAGTGGTATGTTGTGGTGCGGTGTGGTGTGATGTGGTGGAGTGGTATGGTGTGGGTGGTGTGGTGTGTAGGTGGGTGGGTGGTGTGGTGCAGTGTGGTGTTATGGTGTGGTGCTGTGCGGTGTGATGTGATGTGGTGGAGTATTATGGTGTGGGTGGTGTGGTGTGGTGTGTGGGTGGTGCGGTGCAGTGGTATGGTGTGGTGTGGTGTGGTGTGGTGTGTCGGGTGGTGCGGTGTGCTGCGGTGTGCTGCAGCGGTATGGTGTGTAGGTTGGTGGGTGGTGTGGTGCAGTGTGGTGTTATGGTGTGGTGCTGCGCGGTGTGGTGCAGTGTGGTGTTATGGTGTGGTGCTGTGCAGTGTGATGTGGTGGAGTATTATGGTGTGGGTGGTGTGGTGTGGTGTGTGGGTGGTGCAGTGGTATGGTGTGGTGCAGTGTGGTGTGAGATGTGGTGGAGTGGTATGGTGTGGGTGGTGTGGTGTGTATGTGGTATGGTGGTATGGTGTGGTGCGGTGTGGTGTGATGTGGTGGAGTGGTATGGTGTGGGTGGTGTGGTGTGTAGGTGGGTGGGTGGTGTGGTGCAGTGTGGTGTTATGGTGTGGTGCTGTGTGGTGTGATGTGGTGGAGTGGTATGGTGTGGTGCAGTGTGGTGTGATGAGGTGGAGTGGTGTGGTGTGGGTTTTGTGTTGATTTGTGCACAAAATTCTTTTTGTGGGGTTTGGCTAGTTACGTAATAATGTAATAATATAATGAAGAAGTTCTCGTTCATTTTGTCATATTTTTACATCAATGTTTTATTTTGAAACACTCAGTCCATATGACGTACACTGTTTTTAAACCAACACGTCCAACTGATGCATGATTTGTATTGTAGAAGTTATTACTAAATTAACTAGTTGCAATGTTCCAGCGTGCAAAGAAAAGAACTATTTAATCAACAATTTAATTTAATTAAATTAATTAAAATATTTAATGTGATCATACATCACAGAAGCAGCTTTGGCTTCTACTTAATTTACCATGTGCCGATTATAGTACTTTCGGCTAACGTTCTCTGTTTTAAACATCGACAATAATTAAAGTATCTTGTCTTGTCTTGTCTTGTCTTGTCTCGTCTTGTCTCGTCTCGTCTCGTCTCGTCTCGTCTCGTCTCGTCTCGTCTCGTCTCGTCTCGTCTCGTCTTGTCTTGCCTTATTTTATCTTACCAGTAATCCATTACATCATTTCTTGTACATTGTCATCTACAAACTAAACAAAAACTTTACTTTCATTTATTTTTTCTCCGCTTTGTATTTTCTTCTGAGGAAGTTGTACACTTTCTTTCAGAGAGCAGAATGACTACATGATGTGGCAGTTGGCATTCAAGTACATCCAGTACATCTCCTATGAATTTGCCCACGTCTGGCGCATGTATCAGGAGGAAATGTCCGGAGCAACACAGTTTGCAGATGACTATACGATTTGCTTCGATATGGCTGTGTACGATTTGAAAGAAGCCGTTGGTTCCCTCTTCGTTAGGAAACATTTTAATGAAAGCTATAAATTTGACGTAAGTAACTACTACGTTTTGCTGAATTTAAAAAACTGTGCGCTAACTAATGCTATGATAATCCAATGTTACACTTTACATAGTCTAGTATAAGTGTGGTCATGCCAAGTTATAGTGTAGAAAAAATGGTATAATGATGTAAAAATGTAATATTGTTTTTACTCCATTATGTTATAAGGCAAAACTCCAGATTCATTTTGTCATACTTTCTGAAACACCGTGTACAATTGACGTACATACACTGTCATTTAAAGGAACACGTCCAACTGCTGTGCGACCTCTATTGTCCAAACTTGGTGAGTTTTTTTTGCAGAAGTGTTTCTGTTATAAGAGATCATTTAAAAAGTTCTTCTGTACTGAGTTTACAAAGAATTCCCGAAAGATTTTTTTTAAAAACTTTGAACAAAGTTAACGTATTTAAGTCCTTTAAAAACCTGTTTCTTTTAAGATCGTCTGCGGAATTGTGCGTGCAGCTGATATCCTAAATTGTCAGATTGTTGGAACGATAAAATTCTCAAAGAATCCCAGAATCATGATCAAACATCGACCAAGAGGACATGTGACAAACAAAATGGTTTCTTCAATGAATGAATTCACACTGTCATATAGTGACAATGACAAAATAAACTTGGACATCTTCGCCATAATGATTAAAAATAAATTGCATTTTTGCCATCATTCCAATTTTCATACCACAGTAACTTGGCATGACCACGCTCATTAGATTCTGTGTGATGTAGCATTGGTTCTCTAGTTAGTATAGGTTCTTTTGAGCGCCCTGAATCTTATTGCCGTTTTTTGATTGTGCGCAAAAATTTGTTTCAACAGGACTATTTACTCAAAAAGTGTCATATATGTCTATAGTTCATTCATTTTTGTGTGCATAAGTTCACTTAGTCAATGAACAAAAAACTCTGCTGTATTTGGCATCAATTTTATATTTCTGATAGGGGTCAAATGCCTTGTAATAACTTTTGGAGTTTTGGCAAAGCCATTTATTTGTAAACTTATGTACATTTGTGTTACTTTTGAATATATTTGCTAAACCCATAGTCCTGGTATAACGTGGTAACCGCGTCTCCGAAGCACGTGACTAATTCACAGTCCGGGAGGTCAGACCCCCCAAAACTGGTTTCGTTCCGTCAGTCCTGTGACAACTTTTTAATTACGTCGAATGATATAATGGACCTCAGTGCCTACTGCTATTGTGGCTTTTTGGGTGTGGCTTAGCAAAGTGCACCCACAAGGCCCAACTGAAAATTAGTCCTGCAAAACTAAACATAAAGGTCCGCTCTGTTACCTAATATAATTAAAAGCTGGTTACCAAACGAACCCAATGAAACAACTTTTTAAGTTCCGGGTTCTCAGACTTTGAAAAAGATTTACTTGCAATAGGTTGAAGAAGCAATTAACAGCATGCGAACTGGAATAAAGCCCATGATTGACTCATACGACTGGCTGACCGCTGAAGAAAAAGAAACAGCCAAGAAAAAGGTGGTTAAAGTGAAATTTTTAGTTTTTCGAAATTTTGTGTTTTGCTGAAAAGTCAGCGAAAAAAGCGACAGAAAAAACTAAACAAAAATTCGCAGGGCAGAAGTGTTTCCCACATTTTAGTCACACAACGATTACTGACTAAATAAATAATAATAAGTATAAAATGAAAAATAATCTAATTAGTTAGAATCATTCTGGCATGAGCCATCTAACAGCAACATTGAAATTGCAAAACTGGCTACTGGCTGGCTACATTGGATATTACCTGTCATGCTTGCTTAAGGATATGGTTGCCTAGCGGCTTTTCAAAGTTATGTTTGAAAATTCAATTAACTTTGGATTTGTACTATGTGATGAACTCATTACAAGTATAATGCGTGTAAGAATGCCCATATATACCAAGTTTAGGTATGAATTGTTTTCTCATGGTTGATTAGCAGTCCATATGCAAATGCACTGCTGCCATTGCGTGCAGATATTCATATATCCAAATCTCCTTTATCCCGCTTGAAACACCTCCTACAATTTTTAACACGTGGTTTGGCCCATGTCAGATATCACAGGCGCATCATTTTGTATAACTGCAATCATAGATCCCGCTGAAAGGCTACAGTAGCCTATGTAAAACAAATTTTTGTCTACAAAATATAGTTCTTTCTGTAGCACCGCAGTAGTTAAAGACCTATATATCCCCCCAAAGTTTTTAACACATTATTATGATTACACAGAGAATTCATAGTTATTATTAAACAAAATAAATTTATAAACTAAATAATTTGCCGGTTTCTGAAGAATTTCGAACGCGTGCATTAACCGTAAAGATCGCCATGTTTCGCGTCTTTGGCGTGAGTGAGAATGACGTGCGAGGCACAGAAAGTGTTTTTTTGGTCACCGATGGTTGTTTACTGATCTTTGGTGACCTCGTGAATGTACCCATTACGTCGTTCGTCTCGCGCAATGAAAAATGGCGGTTCTTCAAATTTAATATCGCTAACAACGAAGTGATAAAAAAATCAAAAGAAACAAGTTTTACAGTAAGTTTATTATAAAACGAATCGACGATTTGTAATGAGAGTAGGATTTTAAGTTGTAAAATCTTATATTATAGTGAAGGTTTAGTTTGTCTTTATCGGAGAAGATATGGGTATAAATTCTAGTGTAATGACAGTTTTAATGACACTATTTTACTCAAATAAACTTAAGTGATACAAATACTCATGTAATGTGAGCACTGCTGCAAATTACTTTGTTGTGCGCTGAAAATTCTTTACAGATTGAGTTGATGAGAATGAATATTGGGTTTCCCGACTATTATCTGGACGACAGAGAAATGGACAACATTTATAGCAAGGTATCTTTTCTAATGAAACTAAGAATTAGCACGTGTACATGGTTTAATATTTCATTAGAAAAGTGAAAAAAGGTAAATCTATTGATAGGATAGCAATAGATGAGTTTTTTGTAAGGAATGCTCGTGAGCATGCGCGGCAGTGTCGCGCGCATTGTTTCTAGCCGATCAATCAACGAATGACATCCGTCGTCTTGCCGAAAATCACCCATTTTCCCGCTGTCGCTGGATGTGAAAACCCACCCTCTCGCCACCCACTACTAAAGTAGGAATGTAATTTTTGTGTGAACTTTAGGTTTAGGTAAGTTTAACATTGCAGTGATTTTTTTTTCTGTAATGTGGAATTTTTAGTTATAATGTACCACTGTATATTGATGAAACTTTACAAGGCGTTTGGTATAATTTTGCAATGTATTGTTAATTGCAAACAATGCTTGATTATGTGTGTAATCATAGACGCTAGCAATACTGTGATTAGTACAGTCACATATTGGGTGGGCGGTATTTGGGGGTGCCCCACCTTTTTGTCTTACTATATTGAATGTACTGTCATTTTAATAAATGACCTCATTCTTTCAACTGATTTCATTCTTGGTGCTTATGCAAAAAACTAGCCAGGCTCAGCCAATTTTTCCTTTAGGTCGGTTTTGTGAACATTAGCTTACAAAAATATTTATTAAGAAACTGTGTTCTGTCATTTGTACTGGTCATTTGTATTAGTTTTGTATCTGCAAGAAGTGCAAAGTCCATAAGCTTTGATGGTGTTGTTGTTGTTGTTGTTGTTGTTGTTGTTGTTGTTATTGGTGGTGCTGTTGTCGAATTTATCTTTTTTTGAAAGATATCAGGTCAAGTTTTCATCGCTTGACCCTGAAATTTTGTAGATATACGGACACTAGGAAGACCGTAACGGAGCCCGATTTTTAACTTCCTCAATACGATCTTCAAAATTCGCGCCCATAGTAAATTGATCTGTTCCGTACACTGTTACATTGTGTTTTCTTTCATTTTAATATTAGCTCAAATTATGGACTTTCCCAATTTAGAGTACCAATAGCAATGACAACTATGACGATAAATGTTTTAATTTACCATCTATATTCTATACATAGAGAGATGTATCATTATCATATCTGCAGAGCTTGATGTCTTCTCGGCAATTCTGTAGTATTTAGTGCGAATCTAAATAATAAGATATAACAGTACAGGATTTCATTAAACAGGAAGACCGACTTTAGCATCTAATTAACTACATTATAATTTTATTCGCAGTCTTTGCTCTATCACTCACAAACTCCTCGTGACTTACCCTTTTAAACCTTACTTAACTTGTTCCATCCTGATTCACTATGTTTTGCTTTCTTGGTAATCTTTTCATTTTTTACTGTCAAATCACACTAACGAACTTTACTTTCAGAGTGATTTGTGACACAATGGCATGTTGAGAACAAGATTTAAAATTACAATTAAGTATTATAGACAAACAGTTTAAAATTTGCAACGTCTGGCGTCAATCTTATTCACATGTTCTGACGTAGTAATGTTAAATGTGTTGTGTAGAAGTAAAAATAAACTCGAATTGAACTTGAACTACCATTGAAATGCCGTTGTCATGTCACGAATACGCGTTATTTGCTTCATAACGAATAAATGACAGAGTTTTGTCACTTACCTAACACAGGTGGAAAGTTCACTTATTAAGCGGAAATCACACCGGAAATCATACCTGATTTAAGCACATTTGTGCTTTACATTGTCATTTTGTTTTTATAAAATGTCGTTGCAATTCGATTAATCGATATGATAATATGAAAGATTTATGGAGAACGAAAAACATTTTCGCCTTTTTTATCACATTAGTCCCCTAGAAATTTCTATCTGCAATTTTTACTTCCTTAATTAACAACAAAGTACCATCACAATAATTATTTATACGTTTCAGCTTGTTATAAAAGACGAGAACACATTTTTTGAGAACTACGTCAGCTTAAACGCTTTCAAGCGAGAGGAGACCAAGGAACAGTACGAGGGGAATACACAAACTGATTGGGGTTCTTTAGTGTGGCAGCAATTCGGACAGTACGTAGATTCGAGGAACTTACTTGAGATGCCTGCGGGTGTCATGCAGCCACCGATTTACTACGGCCCAGATTTGTACCCGTATTTGTCGCATGGACCTCTGCACGCTGGGTACATTGGTAGTAAGCTGTTTGAGTCATTCGATAAATATGGTAAGTTGAAACAATTTAAATTTAAATATTTCGGTGAATATCTGCAATCACTAGATGTAGGAAATTTACATCACTACCCCCGCCACCGCCACCATCACTGCCGTTATCATCGTTATCATCACCACCACCATCATCATTATCATCTTCAGCATCGTCATCATCGTCATCATCATCATCATCATCATCATCATCATCATCATCATCATCATCATCATCATCATCATCATCATCATCATCATCATCACCATCACCATCTTCACCATCCTCCTCCTCCTCCTCCTCTTCCTCTTCCTCTTCCTCCTCCTCCTCCTTCTCCTCCTCCTCATCATCATCATCATCGTCATCATCACCATCTTCATATTCATCACCATCAACATCCTCACCATCATTATGATAAACGCTAGTAATAGTAATAACAGTAATAATAAAATAATACATGTAAACTGAGTCAGCAGTTTGAACAAAAACAAGGGCAGCAATAATGGCACTAGTGCACTAGCAACAACAGCAGTCGTCAGTAGTAATAAACAATTGAATCATCAAATTTATCATGAACTGAAATAAAATTCCTAGAGACTTTTATCATTATGTTTTATTTAGGAAGCCAATACGACGAAAAAGGAGAACGAACGAACTGGTGGAGCAATAAAACAATACAAGAATTCGACAAACGCAACCAGTGTGTCTTAGACATGTATAATGTCACATACAAAATTGACAATAGTTCCCATAGTCTAAACCTTCAATACAGCAATGTGCAACGCACAGGGCCTGCAGAAATCGGTAGTGTAAAACTAGCATTTCAACAATACAAACAGTTAGTTTCTTCATCCGAGATAGAAGAGTTGAGTCTACCTGGATATGGTAACTTAACACCTGAGCAGGGTTTCTTCGTCTTTTACGCTAATAGGTACTGCCAGAACTTACCGGACAGCACTCTGTCCATGTTTTTGTACTCCGGAATAGCGCCCAATGACCTGGTAGTAAAAGCCACTTTGAAACAAAGCGAAGACTTTGCCAGAGCTTTCAACTGCCCCAAGTCGTCGGACATGGTCAGTGCGAAGCGATGTGATGTGTTTTAAGATGTGGTCATCGTTAACTTTTTTTGCAGGGAGCGAGTGGAGATTTTACATGTTAAATCCGTTTTTTGTTAAGAAAGATTATGGTCATTATGTAATTAAATAGAATTATTGATTAAGATTTTTGCGAATATTCTACTGTAAGTAAAAGCGAAGTTTTTATTCAATGTTCTTTTAATTGCTTCAGTTTGATTGCTTACTGCCAAACTAAGCGGCAGCTATTTAATCAGATGAGATAAAAAGCAAAAATACAATTTATACTTTGTGCTAATAATTGTCACTACATTTTATTACTGTTCGCCAAAGCATATTTCGCTTGACGCATGTTATTTAAAAGTGTAATTTTATGACGTTTTAATTGTTCTGGGCATCTTTTCATATTCATATTTATTTGTGTCAAAAATACATACAATACACAAAACTAAACATACATATATTTTAATTTTGAAATATAGTGACACTACAGACAAACAAACAATTGTTGATAAAACAAATGTTGTAAAATCATTGCTGTTAGTTATTTTAGTTATTAAATGAATAGTTTAATAATTATCATGTAAAATAGATCATCACTCATTTAGCCTCATTTTCAATGATATGATCATTACATAGTATATTGTTTATCATGTCTTAAAATCGCTTTTTCAACACAATCAGCAAATGCCTTAATTACTTCTAAAATATTAGTTTCGCTGATAAGGAAAAATTATGATATAATTGAATTGATGTGACTATATAATAATTATATATATTAATAAATGAGCTTGGTAAAAAAGGACGAAATTACTGCTTTCAGTTGGTAATTACAAATTTAGTAAAATAAAGTTAACAAAAATTACGATGGGTGTATTTGCCGAACCAGCCACTGTTAGACCTTAGAAATCTTAACTGAAATGGCACTGAATTTATCCCAAAGGCTTCTAAAAATGAAGGTCATAACCAAACTTGACAAACGATTGTCAGTTTGCCATTTGAGTTAGTGCAACTATTTCAATTAAGAGGTAAAGGTGTGTGATCAGTGACTAAAGTTAAGCGAATTGAGCCTGTTTAGCAAATGGATAAGTGGCTACTAGAAAATTCTTTCTGAACTGCTTCATCTGCCAAACTGCCACCAGTTGTATCTCAGCATTGTATAATGTACTCACGTCCGAACGTGGTTATGAGTTATCATATTGTCGGCTCATGATCTCATCTTAAAAGATTATCTGTGATATTTAGCTATTATCACAGATAGTAGCATGACAAACTACTACAGTAATGTCTTACAGAGTACCAACAGGAATTTTTAAATACTTCTGTACATGTCGATTATTGCAGGGAAGAATTTTCTGAGATTTACATGTGACTTGGTGGTTTCGAACCAGTGGACGTGGATTATGTAACATTTTTGAGTGAGCCTTCCATTCTGTTAGAAAAAGTATTTGTGTGCCGTTTGTTTCAGAGCTGCTAATACATTTCTTATCAGTTATCAAATGTTGTACTAGGTATTATTTTACACGTAACGTGCAATTTTAGTATGTAATTTACTTATTTAAAATTGTCTCCTTAAATTTTACTAACTGCATGGACCATTATGGAAACATTGTTTACATTCAATTTTAATGTATCCATGTAAAAATAAATTTCTTTCTATTCTACTGTGTACGCTCAACAGTAACAGGTAGTATTCCAAATGCGCTTCATGCGACCGTAAATGTTCCAAGAAGAGTTGACTTAGGTTGGTTGAAGACTTTGTGGCAGCTATTAAATGGTATACAACAATAATCAAGCTATGGGACTTGTGGTTCATATAATCGTCAAGGAAAAAATAATTTTTTAACAATATGGTTAGGTGTGCTGGATAAGCGTGTTGTAACAAGATTTTAAAACAATGATTACAAAAATAGTGAAGAATGGGAGCATTGGGTTACTCGCTTACTGAGTTTTTTATGTCATGCGAAGTTACTTTATTTTGACGTCACAATATAAAAACTGGCTAAAAACCTTTTAGACGAATAACGAAAATGAGTACAAGAACGGCTTCATGGCGAAACGGACCCATTTATAAGGTTACACAATAAGCGAGTAACCGAAAAAGTGGAGCTTTAAATTTGTCATTGTTCGACATTGGCGTGAAAATTTTAGCGTTGTGGCATCTGCATGTGGCAAAATAAATCATTTTGTTTTGATGATATTATTATTTTATTTCATATTACAGTTTTTATTTCATTCTGAATGTCCTAATACTTAAGGGAAACAATATTTCTTTCTGTTATTTAGTCATGGGGTTCTCTTCTTTTGGTATTGAACTGGGCAAATGCAAATTGAACAAATGACTGGGCCTTATAATCATGTTAACCCCGCTTTGACATTAAACTTTGGGCAAACTGGCTTTTGTAAATACGTGGTTTTTAGTGTGCATTACCAAAAAAAAACTTTTCAGGCAACCATTTTTTATTCTTGAGTTACTCTTGATCATAGACACATTAATAGCTGTACAGCTTGACAAACACTTTATGCTATGCTGTAGATAGTAATAACTCTGTACCTTTTCTCTCCAAATAAAACCGATTGTGCCTTTTATTGTTCCTTGTTGACTTTTGTGGGAGTTGCGAGATATCGTTAGATATACGAGTCCTGAGTCATGCACATTCATGGACAAAGTGTAGTAATTTGCTAATTTATGTGCTGTTCTGAAGAAGTGCTATGGTACAATTATGCAATGCAATTTTAAAGATACAGGCATATATAATTATAAGATATTTTTAATTCGACAGTGCAATAATGACGTTATACCCATGGAACTTTAAAGGTATCAAAGGTAAATTGTTAAGTGGAAATCTAAACACTTAAAGTAAGGTAAAACTGACCAAGGATCTTTATTCTAAATGTGCAGAATAACATTCTAAGGGACCCTGTTCTAAGGATAAAACAAAAAGATTACCGGTGAAGAAAAAGAAGAAGATTACTCAAGATATTATAAACGGAAAAGTAGAAAGAAACACTAACGCGGAATCATGCTGGATCCAGATTCAATTCTCGACGAAAACGACGAACCTTCATTAAGAACTGAAAGCGAAAAATCTTCCTGCGCAAGTTCAGTGTCAAGCACAACTACCCTGTGCATTCTATGCGGATTGCTTTTTGTCGTGTTTCTTGCCGTTACCGTTGCCTTGGCGGTTTCTATCAGTAACACAAAAGCTGATATAAACGAGTTAAGTGTGAACGAATGCGTGAGCACTTCATGTCTGCAACAGGCGGCTGTGATTACAGCAGCCATGAATAAATCCGCTGATCCGTGTAACAGCTTCTTCAACTTCGCCTGCGGTGAGTTTGCAGCTTCAAATCCCATCAGTCCAGATGCCACCTACATCAGCGTTCGCAGCAAAATGAAAACTGCGATAGAAGCAAAATTGAAATTTATTTTAGAACAGCCAGTTAAAGACACTGCCTTTAAAACGGAGCAGAAGCTAAAAAATTTTTATGCAACCTGCCTGGATGATTATGAATCGATGAAAACTGGGGCGGAACTGTTGCTTGGACCTGATGGACTGATCAACGTTACTGGTGGCTGGAACACACTGCCTCCCATGAGTAATCCATGGAGTTTTAACGATGTTTTGCGAGAAATGAACATTGACTACGACGGGAGAAGTTTCTTCACTTACATGACATTTCCAGATTTGACAAACCCGAAGAAAAATAGAATTCTAGTAAGTAGAAATACAGAAAATTGCATGTGAGATTAGCACTTCTAGCAGAAGGTTTAGTGTTTTTACATGGTATATTTTTTACGCTTTAAGCATGTTAAAAATAACTTTAACTATCAGATGTCTTATCGATGAATTTTCTAAGATTAAGAACATTCCATGAATCCCAGAAAGTAGGCAGCTGGTGGCGACTGAGCAAAAATATATTAATGATAAAACTTACCTTACGGGTCTAGTAGTTATACATGTGGTCAACTATCTATAAATACATCAGATGATTGCAACATTTAAACGTAAATAGTAAGATATCCGCGAAGATACAAATAATTTGTTTTTTTATTGTCACATGTGATTTAGTATGAGGTATGCTAATATATAAACACTGTCCTAATACAATCATTACTTTGAATTACAGGCAGTTGCAATAAAATAAGTTTAGTTTCCCAACGTAACAGGCAGAAACTTGATAGTGTGCAAAGTGAACTTTACTTGAAAAATATCTAATAATGAGTTCGTTGTTTTTTTTAGATTGAACGATCTGGAACCCAGTTCAATTCACCTGGACTTTACTCTAGTGATACGGTAAACTTCTTAGATATTTGGAGAAAGAAGTTCTTGCAAAACAAAAATGAGTATTAAGGAAGCACTACTTAAAAGCCGTTGTATTTTATCATTTACAAATTACACAAATTTTAGAAATGGAGTGTCCGTGTGGCAGTGTTACTAACAGATTTGTTTTATCTATTCCGTGTTATTTATACTTCTGAATAGGTAGTCAAAGATATACATAGTAGAAACGAAGTTACGTCTTAACATGAAACACACATGTTTTCCGTTCTTTATTCTTAGAAAGAAAAGAAAATTATCATTACTTTTATGCTTATAATGTCTTAGATGTAATGTTAATCAACAAGTATTATTGACGGCGAGACGATATAATCTAGAGGTAATGTGTTCTTTTTTCGTCTGGGAGGTAGTGAGTTCAATATTGCGGCCGGGTCGCACCACAGAATTCAGAAAATGGTACCTGCCTTTGCTCTGCCTGGAGCGAGGTATTTAGGATAAAGGTGGATGTTACGTCACGTTAGATGTAGTTTGTTATTTACAGTAGGCGATAAAAGTCTCGAGGCAGGCTTGTGCTATCTATTGATTGAAAGTCCGACTTTAAATAAAGGTTATTATTATTATTATTATTATTATTATTATTATTATTATTATTATTATTATTATTATTATTATTATTATTATTATTATTATTATTATTATTATTATTATTATTATTATTATTATTATTATTATTATTTAGAACATTAGTTTGCAGCGCAGTTAAGTGTAATATGCAAGTCAAGTTTAGTTCTCTTTAGAACTCAGGTAGAAAAAGGTATGTCCTTTTTTCTTTAACTGTACTGAACTTATATGAGCATTATTTCAGTATAAAGAAGCATACACTGATTTGATTACCGCAGTAATGCAGCTATTAATTCGTGATTACGGTTCACCTTGGACACCTGAAGAGACGGCATTTAGAATTAACGCACTTGTGGACACGGTGTTTACAGTTGAACAACAAATCATCAACGTAAGTTGAAACAGCGTTTCTGAAATGACAACACTAATATTCGCAAGAAATAGATTCAAGAACCACTTTGTTGTGTCCGCTAATACAGCGTTGTAATTAATGAAAATCGTGTTTATACGCGGATGACGTTTTACTACATATTACCATGCACTAACTAGTTGGTTTTACAAATAAATTTAGACAATATAAAACTGTGGTAAATGGCTCGCTGCGTAAATATATATATATTATATATATATATAATATAATATATAGACTTATAATATAATATAAGATATAGACTAGTGTAGACTAATATAATATATATATATATATATATATATATATATATATATATATATATGTAACTTTTATTTCATGGTATTTTATTTCATTTTAGTACTGTATTTGTATTTTATGTGGTCTTAGTTACCCAAATAAAATTTGAATTGAATTGAACATGTATAAACATGTATTTATATTTATATATATATATTTAATAAAGGCAGCTATGAAATGACTAAATCTATAAATCTTTTTTCAGTCGACTCAGTTGAAATAGTACAAACTATACATTTTAGGACTGAACTTGATGCAAGTGGTTTATTCAATGGATAAGCCTATGACCAGATGGAGTCTGTATAAGCAATGAAGACTGTTTTTAATTTTAGAAAAAAATCTGCAATATGCTTAGTAACGTTAACATTTTGACGTAGGCGTTTGCCTACTCTATTTAACCATGTAGACAAGTGGTCTTCAGGAACTTGGTCAAGATTCGTGAAGTCAGAGACTGAGAATTAACAATTTAATTTTCTTGGAAAATGGTTATGCCTCGATAAGGCAGAATAGTCAATCTCGTTATAACGTCCCCCTTTATAACGCCAATTTCGCTTTATGACAAATTTTTTCGGCAAAAACGAATGTCTATATTTGCATAGAAATGTATGTATTATGCACTTCGCTATAATGCCAAACTCGCATAGCCCCAACTTTTTTGCTGCCCCAAAGTATCATAAAGAGTTCTGATTGTTCGCATTAGGAGTTTAGAAAAACGCTATTGACAGTGCCGTTTTTAGATAGCTTGATAACAAAAATTGACTTGGTAGTAACAAATAGCTACTGCTGCTTATGAAGTAATGAAATGGTTAATAAAGCACGTACAATCCTGCCAGGAAAACATTGCAATCTATATTTATTCTTAATCTTATAAAAGACGCCTTTAATCTAGTGTTAGAAATTTTCATTTACAAATAAGCCTTTAGGTGTATATTTTAGTTGTAATCTATCATAGATGCCGTGTTTTAAAGTCTTGTAATGGTTTCTTAAAACACGTAATCTACAAAAGTGATGTTTTCATATGCTCCAAAATTTTTGCGTCCATTAGAATGTAACATTAATGTACTTTTAATGTAGTCATTTATGTAAATATTTTAACTACTTTCTCTTCGTATTTTTCTACAAATTGCAAGTTTATATTTTTATAATTAGTTTTTTTAGTACTTATTGCATTTTTATGGCTTAAGCCTTGTGCAACGCTGAAATAAGCAATAAAATAAAAATAAAAAAATATTTCGTTTTAGATAGATGCACAAACCGATGAAAACAATCCTGTGTCGATTAAACAATTACAAGACGAAGCCTCAAACGTGAGCGCCATTAATTTTTACTATCTTATGCTTGAAGTACTTATTGTATAGTTGTATGATATGTACGTAAACGAAGTTCTGCACAATAGAGATATTGCTTATTTACTTTAAATTATTGCCTGTCATTTTCGTTTAATTTTCGAAACTTCACAACAATAATTTTGTTTTTATTGATGCAAAATATTATTTGCGTGTACAGTTCACAAGTAACAATACTTATTATTTTTGTTTTGAACAGATTGATTGGTTGGCGTTTTTCCAATATGCTTTTGGCAATGACATTAACGATAATACCATTATATACGAGTTAAACAAAGGATATGCTTCTAAGCTGTCCGATCTTCTTTCTTCATTAAATGACAGGTAAGCATTATATTTACTTATCTCTAACCGAGTACTAATGATTTGCAAATTGCGTAAAACGTGCACATTTCCTTTAACAAAAACGTTTTGCTAATTAAATTAATTTCAGTTCCACTGCATTTTTTTTATTATTTGGCTCCAAATTGGTGGTGAGTTCTATTATGCGTGCAACAAACAAGTTAATAACTTTCTTATCAACCCTATTTAATCAACAGTGGATAATTTGAAGCTGAGCAACTATCATATCATCTCTTTTAGAACGAGAAATGATTACATGATGTGGAGGATGGTGAACAAATGGGCCAAGGATCTTTCCTACGAATACACCCATTTGTACAGAGTCTACGAAGAGATAATTACAGGTGCTACAGAACCAAAACCGCTGTGGTACCTGTGCTATAAGCACGCTGACTATTATCTAAGAGATGGCCTCGGAGCTTTGTTTATACGCGATTATTTCAATACACTTGTGAAAGACAACGTAAGTCACAATAATTTGCATACACTACATGGAATATCGAGCAATTATGTCATTCCGCATTCCAGATGTCAGTTGTGGGTGCAATCATGGGCGTTACTTTACGTAGTGTTTCAGTGTTTGACTTTTTAACTAACACGGATTTCTACAAAGTTCAGACTCACGCTTAACTAAATATCTAGTTTAATTCATGACCAGAAATTCGAAGGAAAGATTGAAACTGAGATGCATGAGTATTTAGTACTTCCATATCCTAAAAACAGTTTTAGTAGTAAAGGTAAAAATGCATTAAATGCAGTGTGTTTTCTGTTTCACTATTTAGTTCTTCTGCTTTGGGTTACTGACTTCTTTTGGCTACTCCCCCCACCCCCAGCTAGGTTTGTTGTTGAAAATCCTCTGACTTTAGCATTCGATAACATTTGCCTTTGAACTACTAAGCTGTTCGTTACAGTTGCTACATCAAACCGAGCTGCACTATCTATGGCTGAGGTGACGCTGGTGATGATGATAATGGTGATCGATGACGATGACGGAAACAACAACAGCAACGACGACGACGACGATGATGATGATGATGGTTATAAAAGATATAGACCGTCAACTAACACATTACATTCTTACCTAACTAATTTTGAAAACCCATTATAATATCCATTGGTTTCTCAAGTTATCGAAAAATGATTTAATAACATACTTTATTTTTGTATAGACCACTGTTTTATTTAGTTCATTAAGTTATCGATAAATGATTCAATAAAATATTTTATTTTTATATAGGCTACCGCTTTATTTAAAGATATTCAAAACGTTGTAATAAAAAATACTGGCTTAATATCGTGGATGATGTCAAACGAAAAAGAAACGGCGTTGAAAAAGGTAAAACACAGTATGCACAATTTCCATATCTCAAGAACTAGTGCAATTTTTTTACAAACAAATGTTATCAATATTAATGATTGTGTACTATAGATTTAGCGCATACAGTAAATATACACATAAGAAATTACCAGCCATGTTTTGCATGTATGTTTGCAAAATGATGTTAACCAAAAATCAAAATGTTAGTGAGTGTAATATTCGTACTTTATAACATCGTGGTTTTTAGGTAACTCAAATCTTATATAAACTCGGGTACATGGAATGGCTGGCGGATAAAACACAAATTGACAATTTCTATGAACAGGTTCGTGCAACTCTCATTTTTTCGTCCCCTTTCCGGGAATCCTTCTAACTTGCACTTCCTTGCCGAAGTCATACGTCTGCAACTTCTTCAACAAAATCTACTCCTCATCAACATACCTTCTCTTCTGTCTCGTACGCTGTTTTCTTGTTAATAACACCCGTTTTTGTAGAATGAATCACACTCTTTTTCATCGTTTGCGTACCCAAATCCCTGTTAGCAAATCCACCATACGTCCATATGCAACAAACGTACATATATAACAAATAAAAAAGATACAACACCATAAACTGGCAAGGGAGATCTGTACAAGGCGGAAAAAAGACCACATAACTGTTGCTACACATTTCGCTGCTGCTCAGGAACACGTTCCGCCAATTCCACAGGACCTCCACCGTATATGCTCCAGACTCCAAACTTTGTCTTATTCTGTCTTTTTTTCAAACTTATACCTTATCCAAAGAAATATGGACCTAGAAGGTAACTATTTGCAAGCGGTTCTCTTTTAAATGTCTTTTGAAACTGTTAGCTGATGAAGCACTGATGGTTGATGATGGAAGACGGTTCCATGGCTGAACTACACGCTGCTTGAAGAAGTGAGATCTGATGTTTGTTCTTCATGACCACGAAGAATCCTTTAGGCCCTGGAAAAGGTCTGCCTAATTATTTTGGATCAGTTCACAATTTTCACGCCCCTGCTAGAGAATAAAAATGTTTTACATTTAATATTTATTTATTTGTTTTAGCCATAACAAAATAACAAAAAAAAAATACAACGCAATAAATTGACCAGGGTGACCTGTACAAAAAGAAAAGGCCTAACGTACAGACTACAATAAATCGAAGAGGGATCCAAATCAATAACTAGACGAGAACGTCAATTTAACAGCTATAATGATAGTGATACATTACCGGAATCAGGAACTCGATCCTAAGTTCTTTCAATTGCATTCTTGAGTGTGGCATACTGTGGTGACAATACAACTGACGCCTATTCCTAAATGGGTCGAGCTGCTTTACAGAAAGTAATAATTAAAGTTGCACTTGTCGATATAACACAACGTTTGATCATGCCAATGCGACGGTTTCTTTTCACATGAGAATTCCATTTGAGGTCGTTAGAACTCGTTATTCCTGAGTCTCGGATACAACGTTTTTCAGCTGTTCAGGAATTAAGGGGTTGTAGATTTTTTGCTAGGTTTAAGGGCCGTCATCTGCTGCATCAGTCTAAAATTTCGTCCAAGTCATGTTGTAAAATGCAACGATCAAATATCGTCTCAAAATGGACGAAAGGGCTTTATATCATCAACAAATAATGGGACGCTATTCATCGAGGAAATACAATCAGCAATATTAATAATAAAGATGAGGAAGAAATATGGGGCCACTTAAGATTCTTGGGGAATGCCAGGGCACCATTCAATAGAGATATGACGACCCGTTAGAAACGATGGGTAAGAAAGTAACTGAACCTACTAAGAAGTTTACCTCTTATACCTCTTATAGGGACGAAATGAAATGTTTTTTAAATCCAGAAAAGGTACATCAATACCAGGTAAAGTAGGATCTAAATATTGACCCATTGATTTAAATATGACAATAAATTAGAAACAACTGAACGAAGTGCTCGAATAAACTGCGTTTGTCAACGTTTCATTTTTATTAAACGTATTTCTAGTAACTTGTATATTGTTAATTTTACATACAGTAGACCAGACTTTTTTCTTTTAATAAATTACATGTTGAAAATTTGATTTGCCTATCTGCTTTATGTTCATTTTTTAGCTACTACATTAATGTATGGTACATGAATTTTATCAATGTAGTCTAAGTAGTCTCTTATCCATAGGCCTAATGTCTGAATGTCATAAAAATATTAGTGGGACATCTGTTTTAATTTTTTACCCATTGCGTAACTACTTTTAGATAGTGCACTTATTAAAGCTTTTCTACGAATCAATTCAGTCATCAAAGAAACCCGAATGCGGCAAATTACTTACATGAACTAATTTCTGAAAGATACTTCATTTTGGAGAGTAGCTGGAGACCAAAGCGCTCGTCTGGTTTTCAAGCAAAAAGATCTCAAAATATCTCAATGCAACATCTTTAATTCTGAAAGGCATTTCATCATGGAGAGTAGCTAGGGACAGAAGCGCTTGGCAGTAGAAGCCAATCGTGTTACGTCCTACGACGAATGAACACAAAACACGCTGATGATGAACTGCTTTTAAACTTTAAATAACAATATTCACTTTGAAGTTAGCTTCATAATGTAATCTTTAAAGCATTTTGTCACACTAAACTATACATTGTGCTATAAAGTAATCATTATAATAATCTCTGTGCTTAGGTTGATATAGGAACCGATAACCACTTTAGTAACTTACTGAACGTGCATCAGTGGCAAAAAGTTAGAAAACGAAACGAGTATGAAACCGAGAAAGAAGAGAATGCTTGGATCGGCCATGTTTATCACGTGTATGGTACATATGTTAAAGAATGGAATGAAGTAAGTGTTGGGGTAAAATGCATTTAAAAAGTGACTGTGTTTCACATGTGTATGAAATATATCACTTCCATATATACATGAATAGATATTTAAGTAAAGTGTTGAAGCTTTATTTGAATATTACTTTTATAATTATTGAAGCGACTTTATAAGTAAAACAAGGCCGGAATATGAATAATTGGGCTTCTCGCGTATATGCAGGCGCGTACGTTTGAACGTACGCAAGTGCGCACGCACTTACTTAGTTATAAAATGCTTAATTGCTCGACTGTGTAATATATAAACTTACTTGACATGGCTTGCATCCTAAATTTCGTATAATGCGCTTCCTTTAGTTTCTTAGTTTCTTTAACTCTTTGAAATAGGACATCGTTCGGCTTTGTCATACAATTTATTTTCTGCAAAAATTTTAAATACGAAGAATTTCTATCGTGACGTTATAAAACAATATAAAAACTGGTTAAAAATTATCACGTGAACGAGACCAGCTTAAATAGGCCTGTTTATATTGTATAGAGTTACTACGCAATCAAGTAATCGAATTAAATTATGTAGGATCTATTGCAGCAACGTTTTTGATTTTTTATAACACTTTTATTTATTTTTTCGTTTCCATTTTTTGATTTAGATTGAAATAGCTGGAGGCATAATGCAGATCCCCTACTTTGATGCCAACTTTCCAGTATATCTGAACTACGGTGGGTTAGGAGTCTTAATGGCTACAGAGCTCATAAGATCTATTGACTCTTCAGGTAGGTATTCCGTATGAACAGTTTATTAACAACAATTTTTCAACAGACAGTCATATTAAAAACTAATTGTTCCCAGAATCTTGTAACTTTACAATGTACACTTAACAATCTCTGCAATTGGCCAAAAGGTCCTTTGCAAAGAAACAGCCTACATAATTATGCAACTTTCTGTTTGAACATTCAGTGGAAACAATAGCAAATACATCTGCTTTCATTTAGGAAGTAAGTATTCAGTTGATGGAACATACGATGATTGGTGGTCAAAGGATACACGTAGCACGTATGACAACAGAACAGAGTGCGTCACAAACATGTTCAAAAATGTTACTATAGATATTCCAGGTTATGGACCTACTCCCGTACGTATAGCTTCCTATGAACTGGAGCAGGTGATAGCTACGATGGAAGGAGTAAGAACAGTTTGGAAGGTAAAATTGAATGACATTGTAAAAACATGTTCTTCTTGTCCTTCACTAGAAACAAACCATATTGTAGATATCAATGCATGCTGCACGTCTATCTACGTTCATCTGCAAGAAATAAGAAGGCTGGAAAATCAGAAGTCATAAACAAGAATATTTGTGCAATAATATGTAAAGAAACAATAAATAGCTCGTTTTTTCAAAAAGCGTCGTAATACTCGTACCATGCGTCCAATGTTGCTAGAGACTAGGGGCATTTTCTAATGTGATTGAAAGCTACACAAAAGTTATTGTCTTCTTGCAAAAAATGTGCCACATACTACTTATTTTCTGCCTTTAGAAATTACGCTATGTTGCCTTCTAATTCTTTATGGGTTGTAGATGTATGAAGAATTAATTGGTTCATCTGAACTTCCAGAAATGCCTGGGATAAATCTGAATAGCGCCCAACTGACATTTTTGACTTTTGCCCAGGTAAGATATATCTCAATTGCAGCGTAAATGCATCCTTTTTTAAATCTAATATTAAATTAATCTAATGTTAAATTTTTATGTTTTACTCTGATTGTAGCACAATTTTTTCTCTTTTTGCTGTTTTGCTGGTTTCATTGTGAGCTAGGGGATAAATCGACGAATATCCGAAGAAAGTGTTACCAACAGTATTGTTCAGCCGCGTACACAACCAAAAGTAGTTAACTAAGCTAACTAAGCTTGATATCAGCATGTGTAGCCGCTGACCGGCCTTCCAGCCAATAACAATAAATAAGTCAATCAACTAACCAATCGACTAATAAATGAATGAACGAAAGGACAAACGATGGACGATCGAAGGAACGAACGAATGAACAAGGTCGGCTTAATAAGGCCGTTTTTGTGCAGATAGCTACAGTCACAAATGTCTGCTTTACTTTGACCATATATGATTAAAACACGTAATTCTTTTCACTGGGAAATTTTGTATATATCTTTAAAGTCAAATTAAACCCTCACTATAATACAAGCTTTTACAACTTATAATCCTGCTCTCATTACGAATATTCAATTTATTTTATTATAAACTTACTGTAAAACTTGTATCTTTTGATTTTTTATCACTTTGTTGATAGGGGTATTAAATTTAAAGAACCGCCATTTTTTTGTTACACGAGACGAATGATGTAATGAGTGCAGTCACGAGACCAAAGATCGGTAAACAAGCATCCGCAACCAAAGACGCTTTCTGTACCTTGTTCGCCGTCTAGCTCATTCGCGCCAAAACATGGCAATCTTTATGGCAATGCATGCGTTCGATATTTGCCAGAAAAAGGTAAGATATTTAATTTATAAGTCTCTTTTTTGATAATAACTATGAATTCTTTGTGTAATCATAATAATGGGTTAAAAAATTCGGTATTAGTCTGGTCTTTTAACCGAAAAAAGGGGACTGACTGGATACAGATACCAAACTTTCAGGAGTGATTTTTTAGGTCATTCTAACAGCGTTTTGGACACTTTTATAAAATTTTGCATTTTGGCCCACTGTCCCGGGACACTAAAAGGTCACGAAATGGTTCTCCACTTTGGAGGCTTATAACTCCAAAACGTTTACAGATAGACACTTGGGTACTATTAGGGATGAATAGGAACTTATATGTGGGCTTTCATTTGGTAGTACGATTAATGACCTTGGAACATACGAAATGGCCAAATTACGTCATCGGTCCCCCTCTATCTATTTCACAAAATCAATAGTCTGGTCTATCAGCCGAAAAAAAGAGAACTGACTGGATACAGCTACCAAACTTGCCAAGCAGCCACATTAATCGTACTACCAAATGAAAGCCCACACTTCCTACTCGTCCCTGCTAATAGCAGCGAAATGTCAATCTGTGCGCTTTTTGGAGTTACAAGCCTCCGAAGTGCACATTCCTAAGCATTATTTCGTGATCTTTTAGTGTCCGGAACAGCAGGCCAAAATGAAAAATTTTATAAAATGTCCAAAACGTTGTTAAAATGACCTAAAGAATCATTCCTGAAAGTTTGGTACCTGTATTCAGTCAGTCCCCATTTCAACAAAATTTGACCTTCACAGACCGAATTATATCTGTTGGGGTTATTTAGGCCTTTTAAGAACTTTATAGCACCATGGTGCGTCATCGAACCCAGCTAATTCTAAAGGCGTTGAAATTTCATGATTTCAGACATGGTGCAGTAACAGAGATCCTATAGACATCTACTTCAGTCTGATACGAGGAGGCTTACCAGATGCGTTATTGTAAGTAGACAATTTTCCGACCATCAGGGGTACCACGGTAAAATTTTTACTTTCAATAAAGCAATCATGTAGGGTGGGTGATGGCTCTCAGTTTGATTACCATGACATGTAACCATTTGGTATCTCAATTCTGTGGCATGTGAACATCTATATGGTAACTCAACACTGATGCGCGTCGGACCAAGTCAGTCATCTATAAGTGCCTGTGAAAAAATACTTATCACTTCTTTTTTTTCAGAGTTGACAGTGTTTTGATGCAAGTTCCCGAGTTCAGTTCTCAGTTCAATTGCCCAAATGGAGCTCGAATGAACCCTGGCGAAAAATGTCAAGCGATCTTTTAATGTCTTAAAGTAGTTTTGCAATATATAAGTAGTGTGTTCGTAGTACGGTATGAAATATATTTTTAAATATTTTTTCTTAAATAATTATTATAAGCGAAAGAAATGATTTGTTTTAAACATGTTTTTGCCAGTTACACTGTTTAAGCATAATCGTAGCCAAGTGGACGAAGAATATGTCTGTAGATTTCAAATGTGCAACATAAATACTTTTAAAAACCTTTTGTTGAGATTTTGGAAATGATAGCAGGTTGTAAAGAGCAATGAAAGATCTCGATAAACTTTTATCAGCTGTTTCCGAATTTCTTTGTTCCGAATTGCCTTGCAAAAGCCTTTGTCCTACCTGCCACAGAACTGCTTCTCTGCTGGGCGGTAGTGTTCAGTGTGTTAACTGTGCTAGACTGATTATCGTCATTAAATTAATTAATAACATTAATTAAATTGTGAAATTAATAACACCAACAATAAAGTACTTTATGCAAATTGTGTACTGAATAATGTTTTTAGAACATGACTATGAATGATTATAAAGAATGAGATTTTTTTGTCTTTCTCCATAGCAAACGTGAATATCAAAGTGATATAATCATAATAATAATAATGACACTATTATTGTTCAAACTCGAATCATAGTAGTTAAGAAAACGGGCAGAAAGACAAAGTAGTAACTACAATTAAAATAACAGTAAATCTTAATCAATTAAAATAACATTACAATTAGTGCTACCATAAATACTGTACTTCTTTTGACGGTCTGTGGTCTGAATAGTTCAAATTCTATATTTTTAAATACATTTAATAATGTTTCAATCCTGTTTCTGCTGTTGTTTTTATCAGGCCAGCTTTGCTAATATTTTCAGGTCTTGCTAAAACCCACATTTAGTCACTTAGACTGACTATGAGATAGGTTTGGAAGCTACCCGGTCTAACAAAAAACTTAGTGGGTTTTGCTAGTGCGGCATGGGACTCTTTAATTTCATTTCATTTTATTCAATTCAATTCAATTCAATTCAATTCAATTCAATTCAATTCAATTCAATTCAATTCAATTCAATTCAATTCAATTCAATTTATTTTTTTAATTTAATTTAATTTAATTTAATTTAATTTATTGTTATGATATTATATAACATGTAGGAACTACAGCATTTGAATGAATTCCAGATAGTGTCATTCTGAAATTTATGTTGCTCATAAGAGAGTAATCAAAATACACATTTATTACAAACAGAAGCGCAATATCAAGAACATGGCGTTGAAATAGTATTGCTTATCGCTCTATAAAAACTCATAATTAAAAACATGGTGTTTTATTGCTTATACCTATCACAATATAAAAAATTTCATCTAAAAATTTTTACAGGCAGTGAAGACAAAATATTTTTCGAGAACTGTATTTCCAACGTTTGTGCCAAATAGGCGAGCACGCATACAAGGACATGTTGCAAGTGGCCAGAAACTTTCTCGAGACAGATGCTACTGTTATCCATTCTTCCTTTTTTCACCAAGGAACCAGGTGACCGAGTATCGAAAAGCCATTCAGTATCGAAAAGTCATACACACATTAAATTACCCAAAGTTTGCAAATAAGTTAGCATTGTTACTAGTTCGGATAATTAAATAAAAAGAAGCGAAAAACAAAAAGGATTGGTAAACAGTTTAAAAGGAGGAAAACGGTGGAAAAAGGAAAGCAGACACGGATAGAGGTGGTGGATAAAAGAACGTTCAAGAAGAAAGGAAAAGTGGTTTCGGAAAACTTTGCTCAGTGAACTCAGAAAGCACTCATTATTCAACTCAGAAGCGCGTTTGAAGGTGGAGCCAGTTGTGAGCATGGTGCATGGTAATGTGGTACAAAATATTTTATGATATATATATATATATATATCAGATATATTTATAATATGTGTTTCCACTCCTGCACAAAAAAAACTAATGCAACAGAAAAGACACCTTCCAGCGTTTATTTCCAACAGCTGGATCAGCATAAGGAATATTGTAAAAAAATCCACTCTGCTCCCGTCAGAAGCTTCAGTTGTCTGCCCTTTCACTTTCCCGCCATGTCCCAGTTGAACTATAGGACCTTCGCAATTTACACTGACAAGCGTCACTAATATTTCAAAAGCCAGGTAGTCGTGACAACTGCATGTCTTATAAAGTGGAACATATATTATAGCACTTAGAGCACAGCTCCTTAAAACACACCTGGTGCAAAATTTTGGCGGCAAGCCAATGTAGACCTTCATTCTACCTCATGCTAATCCTTTTTTTATCTAAAGCTTAACAAATAGTTGACATTTTGAAGTGTACTTTGTAGCACTTTGATATTTGTTTGAAACTCTATGTTAATTATTGTTGTAAAGGTAAGACTTGTGCTGTCTAACAAAATCCTCCAGAGATTGCACAGTAAATACTGAAACCGCCCACTATGATAATAGACAACGTGTTTAACATATAGTGTTTGATTTGTTCTAGTTTCTTATTAATAAATTAAATACTTTCCTATAATATATAATATTATATATAATATAATATATAAGAAATATATTGTATTATATATATATATTACTATATAATAGTATATAGGAAATATATATATATACTTTTATACTATACTTTGTTCTGTTGTTCTGGTGTTCAGTTTTGTCTGAACCTCTCGCGACACATACTATAGAAATGATCCTTAAAAGTATGGTCTTTATATATATAAAAGAACACGTAGGGATTTTCAGATGGGCCTCTGTTTGATTTTTGTCTATAGGAAGGTTTGATGGGCCGAGCTTACTATGCAGGCCACAAGCATAGTACTTAAATATTTTATCCCAAGAATTCTAAATAAAAGAAGCAATGTTGAAAGAATAAACGTAGTTATTTGTTGATGTATTTTATGATGCACAACGGCAAATATATCGCTAAACGTTTTTGTGAAGTATATGAAGCAGACGACCTATGTCATACTACATTTGGTAAATTTTTTAACAAGCTAGGTAAGTGAAATGTTCAATTCTTGAACTGCGCAGCAAACTGAACCTGATTCATAAAATTAGATCATGTTTTTTGGTTTGGATTTCCAATTTAAAATATTCAAAGTTAAAACCCCACTCCAGATGTCATGCCATCAATTTTATTCGTCAACCTAATATGAGTCAAAGCATACCATCAATAATGCGCACACTTTTCACGTAGTTCTGCAGACATATTATCACACAATTGACCAACTCATTTCAAAGTGTTACGTGTTTATCTGAAATTTTCATGTATAATGAATATAATGAAAAATTTCATGTATATGGTTAATATGTGACCAATGAGCAAGTTTCTGCAAGCTTCTGTCTATAAGTTACCTATGAAAAAATAACTGTAGCGAAATCGGACACAAAAATTATCAAAAACAATGGATTACTTTTAACGTTTACTTATTTATAGCTTTAAAATATAAGCGCTGTTTGTTCGAACATCCATAATATTAATGAGTGTTTTCTACCAACTCCTCTAAGGCTCCGCGAACTTGAAAGTTTTCGCACATCTAACTCAAATTTTGCCAAATTATATCAAATTGTGAAACCTGCACGCAACGCAATTTGCACGTTTCAGTTGCGTTTTTTGTGTTTATTTGCGTGTAGTTCACTGCTAATGCTTCAACATTGGTGAGTGTTATGAAATTTTTTTACATATTAAAAAATAAAGTTTATCTGGTGTATTCCAAAAAATTCTCTTGGAAAAAATGCGTTCTTCTAAATGCCATCGTTGCGCATATGCGTATGCTTAGAACACATAATACTACAATGATCAGTAGGTGTGCATGCAACACGCTTTATTATCAAGTACAAATTCTTTTGGTTTTACGTCCAGACAATTTCGTAATTACGACTATAAAACACGTAAAGAAGGAATAGAAAAATTAGAGTACATTTGACTTGCAAGTAACAATTATTGACTTTATAAAAGTAAGAGCACTTACTAAAAGTAGTAGCCATGATTTGCAGTAGCATTTTATCATTTCTTTGACATCTTGAAGCCGGGCAACATGTTTTTGTAATTTAGACTACTTGCCAGAAGTTTCAAAAGTTTCGAAAAGTTATAAGCTTAGTATAAAAAGTTTTTACGTCTAGTTTTGTGCATTTGACTATTACATTTTTTCTGAAAGGGAGTAGCAGACAAAACAACATTGGTTTGGAGCTACAATAAGTGTCGTACTATCCAGTCATAATAGTAGGTTACTCTTGCCCAACCGTCTGGATAAGTTTTTCCTGCAATCTGACATCCAGTAACTGACCACGATGTTACGCCCACTAAAGTTGGCTGACCATCCATTTCGTCAATTACCCACAGCGGTCCACCCGAGTCACCCTGAAAATAGTAGTAGGTTTTGTAACTACTGATTTTAGAGGCATCCTGTCTTAGCTACAGGCTCTATGATCCTGTAACTTCTGATTTTATCAGTGGCACAATTCTGTAAGTTTTGGCCCTACTAGTGATAAGCTGCTGTAACTTTTAGCACTATAACGAACATTTTAAAGGCCAATACGAACATCACGTAAGTTCCTGATAAGTTCAGTACCTAATAATGATCTTGTAATTCCTGGCCTTGGTAATTACCCTGTGATTTTTCTATTAGTGTGCTGCGCTAAAGTAGCTTTAGTTTTATCTAACAAAATTAATATTTTTTTACACAAAAGCATCCTGCTAGACTTCTAGAGAGCTACAAATTCTTCTAGTCTATATGATATACCGGTAGTGAAACGAGTTTTCGACGAATTAATGCTTGGGAGCAAATCACGGGAGTTGATAATTACAAGTGTGTACAAAGTTATATTCAGTTCATTGTAACAAATTGTGTCTTTAGCCTTATCGTCTGAAAATCCTTAGTGAGTAAGTGGGAGGCTCAGTACGTGAGCCACTTTGCAAGAAGCAACTTACATTGCAAACTGTGGGATCTCCCTCCCCAGCGCAAATCATTCCTGGTTGAATGAAACTTCCCCAGTAAGACTGGCATTCTGCGTTTGACAAGATAGGCATGTTGTATCCCGTCAATAATACAGAAGATATTGGACCACCTATATGGAAACACAACGAAATATCATAGTAATTGCGCAAGTTAACTCTCAGCAACACTCGCTGAGTTTGCCATCAATAAGCAGTGGGGGATGTTGCCAAGCCGTTCACAGGTGCAACTTTACTCTCAAAGAAAAGTTGCGAGAGAAGTCTCTACGTCTGCGACATTACATACTCTGTTTTTAGTTATAAAGAAACTGCTTCATTTTGATAGTGAAACTGAACTGTCTTAAATACTGTTTTCCAGTAGTTTTAAATTTTTTCAAAAAATTTTGAATAAAGATAATAAACTACAGCTACAATGCGGTAGTATATCTTTTACATCGTGCAAATGTATATACTTAAAACTTAGATAAAATTTATTGGAAAATTGAAGATTGAAACATCTTATTTGTACGGCACCTCCAAAAGTATGTATAATAATTATCAAATTGTCAACAATTGTAGTCAACTGGCAATAGTTACGTTTGCCTTTCTTTTAAAGTATGAGCTTAATATTACTATTCTTCTACAGATCTCAAATCTCTACTTTACCTCCATAAATCCTTCCAAATCCAGACGTATGGCCCATGTATGTCTCATACTGCTCGTTATTGTCGCTGGCTAGACGAATACCTTTTACTGTATTTGTTATTGTGATTGGTTGCTTCAGGTGTATTATCGCCACGTCGTTATAAATTTCGCTTGAGCTGTAATTTTCGTGACTATGGATCGCCGAAAACTAAAATGATTAATAGTGACAATAATTTATCAAGTGTCAGTTTGTATTCCACTATTAAATGCCACACATAAATTAACTACTCTGCCCTTGTTACAACTCGTTAGTTATTTGCTGTAAGGTTTAAACCGAAATTGAGGCAAATATTCCATTTTGGTACTGTGTATACTTGGGCAGCAATCCGTGGTACAGGGCAAGGGGGACACATTCTAGTAGTGGACACTTGGATAGCCAAACTTGGCACAAATCCAGCAGAACATTGTCGTAGTGGCCACTAGGGCAGCCACTTGGCACTGGACAAGCAGAGCATTCTGATAGTGGTCACTTGGGCAGCCACATTGCACTGGATATTCTTTTGAGAAAAAGGAAGCCGCCCTTTTTTCGTTTGTTTCTTCCTTTTTATCTTTCTTCTCCCTCACTCCAAGTAATTTCGAGTAAAATAATGATATGTCGTGAATTATGATTAAGGCCGCTTACTTACTAGAACATTGGGTGGATCTCCGTCTCCCGGACTTAGAGTGATCCGGCCAAATGCAGCTTCGAAGTACCACGGAGAGTTCTGGTAACTTGAAAACAAGAAAATTTAGCCACAGTTCATTAAACAGGTCATTAATAATTCATTAAGACGGCTTGCAACCTGTGTGGTTGGGGAAATAAAATCAAAATTGTGAACATTGTGAATTTGAGATGGTGACATAGCTGCTTAACAAATAAATTAATAATAATAACAATAATAATAATAATAATAATAATAATAATAATAATAATAATAATAATAATAATAATAATAATAATAATAATAATAATAATAATAATAATAATAATAATAATAATAATAATAATAAGTTTATTTATCATCATTATAACCAAAAGGTTGAATTACAGCATAGCATAAAATAACAAAATAAATTTTTTTTAAAAGAATAAGCAATGTAAAACATACAGTGACAAGCACTATTATACTGTTAAGATACATGAACGAAATAAATTAAAATGAGTCTAAACTGATGTTTGGAAATAAAATAAACCATGTGAGATAAAACTGTTCTTGAATCTCTCTGTCCTGCATCTAGGTAAGGGATATTACAGAATATGGCGAGCACTGTATCTATGAGTACGGGCATTTGGCAATAGAGTGTGGATTATGTTAATAAGAACAACTTTTTGCAACAATTTTCGCGACTGTTAAATCAAGGTTGAATGCTAGCCAAAAGTAAAGCATTTACGTAGTTTTCATTTAGAAAAATTATTTTCAATGAGCATTTTTGAGCAGTTTCTAAAAAAATCAGAATGATTTTGGGAAAGAGATGAGTGCCGTACTTGAAAAACGCGTATTTAACATCTGGCTTTATCTCGGTGCAGTACATTTTTATTATATCACTAGGAGATGTCCCAGCTCTTTTCATTAGTCGCAAAAGATGAATTCTTTTACTGGTTTTAGCGTAAATTGAATGGACATGGCTGTTCCGTGCTAAATCTTTAGTTATTTGCACACTTAAAAACCACAACCGAATCAACTTTTTTACCTTCAAATTAGAGACGGTAATAGGGGGAACATCAGGAGGCCTAGCTGTAAAAGTCGCAACCATTTCATTGAATTTAGACATATTGAAATTTAGATTATTGGCGTTTGCTCATTATAATGCCTGATTAGCTGCGGTTTGAATTTTGAGATAGTCAGTAGAACTGCCAATGTCGACTATAGTCGTGTCGTCATTACACTTGACATCGTCACATATACCGTGTGTAAATCATTGATTATAGTAACGAACACAGTCGGTCCGGTTTTAGTACTTTGGGGAATCTCCCATTCAGTAACTCCTATTCAGAAGTAATTGAGCCAGTGTTAGTTCTTTGACGACGTTGGAAAAGGAAGTAAGATAGCCAATATAGTAAAATACATAAGTAAACTAATACGTTAGCCAACATGGAGTATGAGACGGTGAAATACTTGAGCACAATATATATGCTTTGCGAAGACGCACACATTAAGTACAGTTGTACATGCTTTAGCATTTTTGCACATTAACACACGCGGACGCCTATTGTAATTCGCAGTGCGCACAGAGTGGGCTGAGACTCAAATTTAAAATAGAGACATGAGAACTGTATGTAAGGGATACTTACGGATAAACACAATGAGCAGCCGTAATGACATTGTACTCATCAACAAGTGAACACCCGCAAATAAAACTGCCAAACCTATACAGCATTCCCTAAACAATAATAAAAATTTTCGTAACGGAGTGTGTGAAATTATCATGAATAACCCTTGATCGTGAGCAGATGAACCTGCGCGTTCTTGTTAACTGTCAGGACAAGTTTCAGATCAAGGTCACCCTACAAGACAACCGACTTCTCCCGAACGGTCAAGGAATTTCAGTCGTCATTATCGCTAGCTTTGTCGGCAGCGTCAAAGAGTTAAACACGTGGGTTAGTACCGACGTAAATATACGATGAACACTCAGTGTATATTCATTTTATTAATTATGACTTATTATCCTCACTATACATTCCAGAAGAAACAAGGCATTTATTAGGTACTGCTTTTTCGTAAAAAACTACTTTTTGCAGATATCTGTTGTGTTGCATTAGCTAAGCAAAATTGCATCTGAAAAGCTTCACATTACAAAAAGCTTAGGCAAAAATTACTGTACCTGCCATGGGACCTCTCCAAGTTCAGCTTGTTCCCCACCAACTATCCTAGTGTCGTCAAACGTCTGCACAATGGCTGCGAGAAAAAGCAACTTTTAATTAGCACGTTGAACAATTTACCTGTGTTGCACACAGATTTACTAAATCGAACTTTCGACGTACTATCATTCTTTTGACACAGCTATCTTAAGGGTAAAAATAACAATATTGGGCATCAGTGGAATGACACATTAGTAGCAGGTTTATATCAAAGGATGCATAACTACATTGCTCGAACCAATAAGTCGATTCAACAGTCAAATAGTTTTATATTATTCCAAGGAGCAAGATTTCAGTTAATTGTTTGCAATACGTGATTAACTTTATAACCTGTGAGTAGAAAAGTAGAATTAATTGAGTTGTTTGTTACCAAAGTATCATCGGACGAAATTAAACTAATAGTACCACCGGACGAAATTCAACTAACAACTCTGTTAATTCTACTGCTCTACTCACAAAATGTTAACTACGTCTTGCAAAACAGTTAACTGAAATTATATTTTGCTTCACGGAATAATATTAAACTTTTTGAATGTTGAATCGGTTTGTCGTTTCAAGCAACGCAGCGTACTTCTTTTGACATAGGCCTACTACTAGTTTGTCATTCTTCAATGCACAATTAAGCAAAAAGCTGCTAAAGAACTTGCTAGTGAGTAGACAGTCAGCTACAGAGTCTGGCTTCTTTTTACTGTTTTCTTTTTCTTTCTTTCAAACATTTTACTTATGGTTACATACACATTACAGAACGATGATGTCAGTATAAACAATAAACCGTCGCTTTATGGTTATTATATGCTTCTCAAATTTTGGGTTTCGTATTATTTTTAATCTCATTTACTATATATATATATAAATCTTTATTTGCCATAAAATATCGATATTCATAAGCATAAAAGCATAAAAGAACATCGCAGCTTGACCAGAGATCAGAGGTCAACAGACTGCTGTCCTTCCCAAGCCCAGGGCTTTCCATCATAATGAGTTTCCTGACACTAGAATGTAAGCCTAACGATTTATTAAGCAAAATATTTGCGAAGAAGAAATGAAAAAGTTACTACACGAAAACTAAGATGATATTGCTATTGCAAAATCTTAGATTCCATAAGACCTTTGAATGCTGTGCTCCACTGCACGTTGACTGGATCAAATTTATGAGACATAAACCGTTTATTAACTTCAAGCACGCCTACTATACTTTACTTAGATAAAACAAGTTTGTTATAACAGAGCAAAAATTAAAACTGTTTATTTTCAGATTTAAAACACAACACAGTTCAACAAACCACTGCTGCAAGAAAGCTTAAGAAGGTTAAAAGCCAAGACATTCAACACTGAAAATATTAAAAGCCGCTCAGTTAATCAAGCTGCCAGCAACAAAATCAAAAAATCCCATTTCTTTTTTATGCATATCAAGTCTGTCTGCCTGTAAAACTTAAACAATTCCAAAAGTGCAATCCCTCACCTTTGTTTGAGCTTTGTTTGAGCTTTGTATATGCAAGACAAAAAATAACTTGAAGTCGCTAAAATGTTAGAAATGCATAGTATTCATTATACAGCGATTATTTTGCAAAAAATGTAGTACTTACGTCTCTTCGGAAGCGCCAAGGCAGCTCCAACAAGAGCGAAAATTATCAGCAACTTCATTTTGAACGAACGAGTCTCTCTTGCAGCTACCAACAAGGCGAAGTCCCTGGGATTTTTCATTTCTTTTATGCTGTCTCTTATCTCAAGTTTGTTGTTATTATTATTATCATGTGCACGAACTTTAGTTGTCTAAGCTAACATAGAAACACATCTGGTATAGTCACATGTGATTTGGTCAGTTGGTCATTTATAATTGGCAAATCGTGATAAAACGCAAAAGCCTTAATCTTGAATATAGGATTAAAATTATTGCGGAATGAATTTAGACGTTTTTTATGAATGATTCTGCATTGGATGATAAATCTTTTACTTAAAATCGTTTCTTCGTTATGAGCCAGCGAGAGCAAATAACTCCAAAATCAGAGCGCTAATCAAGTTAATCTATTGTGACAATTGTTTTCATACTAAAATGTTTTTAGATAAGGTCGATTTTGGTATATTTATAGCCAAAAAAATTATAAGAAGTAGCGCAAGCCCAGGAATGCAATTTAATTTAATGTACTTGTATAAAACAAAGTATTTGCAAAAACTCATGGATTCTAATCAGGACTTTTTATCTGTAAGATGGACGCTGTAGGCTTTCTGATAAAGTTTGCTCACGTGTTATTCTTTTTTAATTTGGTGCAATCAACTTTTTTCCTTTTACTGGCACTGTGGTACATCGCCTGCTGTGATTATTCGTCTGTAGCTTCTTACATCCTGAGACAGATCTGCGGTGGATCCCAGATTCGCCACGCTAGTGTCAGAAGTGGGATTCGAAATTTTCACCTGGATTGGTTCGATGCTTATGCTAGACAGCTTAATAGTATTCGGGTGCGTTTTATATAACTTATAGTTCTGCATTCTCTTTACCTTTCGCATGATGAAAGACAATTGAATGGCAGTATCAGCCTTACGTTGATCAGTTCATACATTTTGAGTTCCAAATGAGCCAATGCTCAACTTGCATTTCGAAGGAGGTGATATTCCGCAGACAATTTCATGTCATTAGGCCTTCATTCCAACAATGGCTTATAAATACCAGAACACTTGCTTTTAAATAAGAGCCTGTAATGTTTTGTTGAAGTAATAGTTATCAGTGTGCAGCGTGAAAACAAAATTACTTGCTTGAAAGGCGAGTTTTCAAAAAAGTTTTCTTGAAAGACAAGACTTCAGCAGTCGGCACTCGGCTGATGTTATTAAAGCTAGCAGGTGTTATTAGGTTAAAAGTTGAATCAAGTTTTTTTATTCTGCTTCTGATGTGCTGAAGGATTTGTTGCTGAACAGCCGTAATCATATCTTGTTTTTAAATGTACGTGTTCATGCGCCGAGTCTGTCGCAATGGGCTTCTTTGAAAACTTTGTCATTGGGCAGTATTACTGTTATTATTATTATTATTATTAATATCATTATTATTATTATTATTATTATTATCATCATCATCCTCATCCTCATCATCATCATCATCATCATCATCATCATCATCATCATCATCATCATCACCACCACCACCACCACCACCACCACCACCATCGTCATCATCATCATCATCATCATCATCGTCATCATCATTATCATCATCATTATTATTATTATTATAAATTGTTGTTAAGCATAATTTTTAGACAGGATAAGCTTGACTGAACGTAGTGCTATGTTACATCAAAGTCCTTTGGTTAAGTATGCAGCGCACAACAATAATCGTACATTAAATCATTAATACGGTCATCTAGAGAAGATTGCAAATCTTTCTATCTTGAATTTACGATTTTACAGCAAACACATTCATAGTTTAAATCCATAAAGTTGATTATTTAACATACTCTTTCGAAAGTGTTTTTTAAATGTGTGTTGATGCTTGCACTATTTTGTTTGTGAACAGGTAGTGTTGTAATTATGATCGTTTGGTAAAATGTCAGAATGAGAGTGAGCTTTCCTGAAGATAGTTTTATGCATCTTTATAGAGAAGTAAAATTTATGTGTAATAGCTAAAGGCAATCAGGTTAAGGATTTCAGCATATCAACCACACACATGACACTTTACTGAATAACAAAGGCATTGTGGTTATATTACACACGTTAACAAATCCAAATATATAATTAGAACAGCACAAACTCACTAAAATTATTAGCAAAATTGGTATTTAAAACCAAAGCAAATGGCGGCAGTTAATTACTAATCAACAGAAATGAAATTTTACGAATCCATGACTTTCTTACATGTATAATTCCATAGGTTAATCACAGTGATCTAGTACTGTTTGCGATCTTTTGTTTTATAGGCCTATGCCTATGCTTTACCTGCATCGTGATTTAGGTTGTAATTACTATAACTTTTGGACGTTTTTGATTTGTTCAGCTTTACAATAATCATAATTGTGATGATTATGCAGGCAAGTGCTACAGCTCCCACTATGCCAACAAGAGCCCATATGACTGGCCACAAGTCCTCATCGTCTTCTGCTAAGAAGGGTCCATTGGCGATACTGTCTATTCTGAAAATAAAATGAATATTTTCAAAATTACAGTATAAAATCATTGCCTAGATCTAGCCATAACCAGAACTAGACAAACATGCATAAGACTTGTCAGAAGGAGATGAGATATATAATTTGGAATAACGTAAATTGAGATATATCACACGAGCCTGTTTTCTCTGATTTTGGAGGTGAGCTACCTAGAATGATGTACAACTAAACTCAAGCGTGAAAATTTGGGATTTATTTCTGGTAAAATTTTGTCTAAATCACGTGATACGCTTGTATAATACAAACCCTTACAAAATAGGGTTAGGTTATTTAAATTGTGTGGGGAATTGTAAGCTGCTTCCAAATTTCTAATAACAGGTACATTCTTCCTTACTTAGGCACTACTGAACGAGAACCTGAAAGAGAACCATGAGTGGAATAATTTAAAAAGAGTGCGCACTTTTTACTGATTGTGTTTTGAACTTCTGGAGCCCAAACGTTTTCTGTTCTAAGCAAATCATGCCAGTTAGAGTAACACATGAAGGGTTTTAATAACGTAAAAATTAAACAGTAAAAACCAACATACGTGTAAAAATGATAGTTCCAATATTCAGACGCTCGAGCACAGAGTGTATCCTTTACTTCAGACTCATAGTTGATCTCCAGGTAATCTCCGTTCTTTTTACTGTATTTCTTCCATTTTACTAGTCTGCCGGATGGGCTTTCAACACCATCACCGGGTGTGGGATCCCTGTGAAAATGAAAATGAAACGATTTACAATCTTTTCTCATCCTTACAAATCTCAATAATTTCAACAATATAATTCGTTCTTCAATGAATCTCTGTCATTGTTATCAGAAATCTCTATCAATTCATTAATGATAAATCAATCGATTGATTGATCTATCCATCAGCTTACCAACCATCCAATCAGTTAATAACGAATCAGTCAGTCAGCCAGTCAACTAGCCAGCCAGCTAGCGAATCAATCAGATAGCCATCCATCGATCAAGCTAACAAACCACCCATTCAGTCAGTCAGTCAGTCAGTCAGCATATCAGTGTATCAAACAAACGAAAATAGATCTCGAAAAACCAACAAATAAACAGCTTGGTGGCTGAGTAGAAGGATGGATGAAGACAACAGACGTAGTCAGCCAGCTAACGGAGTGACACCGATAAAGAACGGATCCAGAATTATTCTCACCCATATTTGGCAAAGTTTGTCCAAACCGTCGTTAAGAAATTTGTAAATCTTCTATCTTTTTCCGTCAACAGTGTTTGCGGATTAAAACAATACTCTTCTCCCAAATGCTCAAAACAAAAAACGACATCATCTCGGTTTGGAAGATCAAAAACGAATATTAATTCCGCTGCATGAGGTATTACTGAAAAATATAATAGAAATCATACTGGAATTATACCGATCATATATACTCAAATTAGGGACCGATCTCATTTCAGTTTATGTTTATTTATTCGTAAATGCCTGGGCGAAATAAAAGCGCTAGTTTGTTTCACAGACGGTTGTTAGCACATTAGGCCTACACATTACATATTCTAAAAATCAAATTTCATGAAATCTGACCAAAGTGTTGGCCATGTGCATTCACTTAAGGCAGTTTGAAAATATGGTATGTTAGACAACACAGAACCGTTTAGTGAATTTTACAATTAGACAAATTCATAGATCGAAAGTCTATGACTCTACGGCTTTTGAAGCAGTCAGACATATCGAAACTTCTGACACCATGTAGCGTAATTGCATCTCATCTATAATAATTCTGTTAGCCACTTTATAAAACACTACAGGATTTAAATTAGGCTGATATTCGCTTGTCACCTTAAACCCAAATCTTCTTTCCTTGTCTCATTTTTGTAAAACTATACTGCTTCCTGTATCTTAACTGCTGACATCTACCTCTGCGCAAACGTGGTATGCAACTTATGAGCTCCTGATGTCAACTTTTAACTACGCTTCGTAATCATCAGTTTAAGTTCTAAGGAACTAACAAAGTAATATTGGAATCGTACGCAAAAAGCGATCTTCTTCTGAGGGAATGTGGGTGCTCTGCTGAGTTCCGGTCTAGAAAACAGAGCCATGTTTAATATTTTAATTACAGAATGGTTGCTTGAGTACATCTATACTTACAGTCTCCCAGTGGCCACAGCTGACTGACATAATTGAAGGAATAAACGTAAGTATCCGCCGAATTATTTGCCCGGTACTGAGCTTCCAAATCCATGGGGGCCAGTATTCCAACATCCGATACACACTGCAATGTTCATGTTTAATTTTATTGCTTATATTCGTAAAATAAAGTACTAGCCATCTTAGACACAAACTTTCTGTTCAAAACAAACATCATGTTTGTCATCTTTATTACGAATTAAAAGTAATGATTAATAGTAATGTGATTATGAGTAATAATTACAAATAATACATAACTAAGAAATAATTAGTAAAGCCAGTAGAAACTTTATCAAAAAAATCAAAAAAAGTTGAAAAATTTACCTCCACTCCGGACATAAATGCTTTATTGTCATTCCATGGGTCATCCCAATCAATGTATTCCATTAAAATAGATTCGTACAGGATTCCGCTTGGGTCATCAAAACCTCCTTTCTTCATCAATGTTGGTATCACGTGGTCGCGCAAACTCTGAGCGTTGACATCCTTCCAACTTATGTCAGCAAACCCAGCTGCAATACCAGAAAATTCATTACTTAACCAATTGAATGAATTGATTATTACAGTCGGATCTGCTTTTTTTCTGTGATGGAAAGTTTTACCATATTGTTAGTGTTTGGTAGTTTAGTAGAATATTATTACACTTATCAAATTGACCTATGACATGTTTTGTAAATCCACACCTACTTTCTCTATTGGTCTAAAAATAGTGAAATACAATAAATGCACTGCGAAAATGTATATGCTAGTTTGTGTGATTAAATTTTTAAGAGCATTAAACTGTTAAAGCTGTTAAAACTGGCATATACATTTACTATTTACTATTGCATTTTATTATTTTTAGGCATTTCAGTTAAAAGATGTTGATCTACGAAACATGTTATGGTTCAAATAAATGACTATTTACTAGCATCATTCCAGAATATTAATAAACGGCGAAGCGTATTATTTATTTATACGCACATATTAAAGAAACGCCTTCATCTTTATTTGCTCCAGTTATAAAAGGCTTCTTCGGAAATTTTCCCGATGCCAGAACTTTTAGCGGCTCATCTTCGAGATAGTAGCCGTCCACTACTGGTACAAATGGAAGAATCCAATCTTTTTCCTGACAAAAGTAAAATACCGTTTCTTTTCCTTGTGTACGGCTAAAGATTAACATTGCATCCCTGTGCAAAAGCGACGTTGCCAACTCAGTATTACACGTGACTGGCTGACTTTATCCCTTATTATGGTTATCAAGACTGACACTATACATATCCCTCGTTTTACTAGTATGAAATACCAACTACAACTTACTGATACTTACATAGAAGTTTGCAGTAAGAATCTCGATAGCCGATTTCTGCCGTAAACAGTCTATCATCTGATGGTTAGATTCGTCGGAGCAGCTAACTGCATTTGCCAGTCTTTTTGCGTATTTCAACGGCTCGGGATTGTGCGACCAAATAGCGGCTGCACTTCCACTTTGCGCAATTCCATAGTGAAACAGATCTTGAGCTAAAGGACTGATTGTGTGCAACGAACATGATCCTGCTCCAGCGCTTTCACCAAAAATTGTAACACGACTGGGATCTCCATTGAAGTATTCGATATGGTCTCGCACCCATCTCAGTGATTGTAGCTGGTCAAGTAAACCGTAGTTACCTTTTGCTGCATCGTCAGCAGTACTGAGAAATCCTATAATGATTTTAACTTATTAGACGATGATACATACAACCTAGCCACTGAGGGGGGGGGGGTGGCAAGCCAGCCCAACTCAGTGCCGGTCCCAAGCCCAGATAAATAGGGAGGGTTAGGGTCAGGAAGGTCTGCCTGTAAAAACTGCGCAAAAACCTTCTATGAATGAGTCGGTGAGACTTAAAGGTAAAGTCCGCAAAGAAGTGGTCAGACCGGCTCTAATCTATGGGCTGGAAGCAGCTTCTCTAAAGAAGACCGAAGAGAAGAAAATGGGTGTGGTGGAGATAAGGATGTTGAGATGGATGGTGGGAATAACAGGAAGAGATAAAATTAGAAATAATAATATCAGAGGAACAGTAAAAGTAGTGGAAGCCTCGCAAGATTGCGATGGTATGGACACCTGAAAAGAAGAGTCGGTGAACATCATGTGGGAAGGGAAGACATAAATGAAGAGATGGTCAACAACAGGAATGCGTGGAGAAGACTCATTCACAACGGCGACCCAGCATAGGGAAAAGCTGGGAAGAAGAAGAAGAAGGCGATGATACATATATGAGAAAATGATGAGGCATTTTCTTCATTAATGACTGTGAAACATTCATTAAAACACTAAAACATTTTATTATTAGAGGCTAATAAATTATTATTATTATTATTGTTATGGTAATCTTCATCATCGTCATCATCATCATCATCATCATCATCATCATCATCATCATCATCATCATCATCATCATCACCATCATCATCATCATCGTCGTCGTCGTCGTCGTCATCATCATCACCACCATCATCACCACCATCATCACCACTATCATCATTATTATCATTATACTATTATTATTATTATAATTGTTATTGTTATTGTTATTGTTATTGTTATTGTTATTGTTATTGTTATTGTTATTGTTATTGTTATTGTTATTGTTATTGTTATTGTTATTGTTATTGTTATTGTTATTGTTATTGTTATTGTTATTGTTATTGTTATTGTTATTGTTATTGTTATTGTTATTGTTATTGTTATTGTTATTGTTATTGTTATTGTTATTGTTATTGTTATTGTTATTGTTATTGTTATTGTTATTGTTATTGTTATTGTTATTGTTATTATTATTATTATTATTATTACTGTCATTATCATATCATTAGTAATACCATTATCATTATTAATTGATGTTAAAGAGATGAGAAATAATAGTGATCCTTAGATCCTTCATCCTTAAGATAAAGATTGGAATGCAAAGAAAAAGGGGATTCGGGAAGCTAATGTAAGAATGAAGGTGCTTGTAATGGTCATACGTGTAGAACAGAAAGAGATAGAAGAGTAAATTTTGGCATTAGACTGAAGATGAATAAGATCATGCAGTGATAGCGATGTTGATGCAAATTATAAGATAAAGAACTTTATAAAGCGATTTGATAGAAATGCTGGAAGTCAAGGTGCTGACAACGATGGAAAATTAATGACACCTGTGATAAACGATAACAGTTGCATGTACTAATACTACTGTTGTTTGAAGGTTCAGAAATCAGTCATCCCTAAATAAACGTTACCTCCAAAGTTAAACTTACCTAGTCGACCAAGTCGGTAATTAACAGTAACTACAACAACTTCGCGCTTCACCAATTCCCAGCTGTCAAAAACCGGATCGCCTCCCCAATCCCACTCAAAACTACCTCCATGAAACCACACCATTACTGCATAGTTTTCTGTTGGCTGTTTTGATAGCTAAATAGAACAGATATTAAAGTAGAATTATTGGGTCGAATAATCATTGCGTTCACCGACATGACCACATTTTTGAGCACCACAACAGGCAGAATATGTTACTGCGATTAGTAACTTTTGGTAGCTTTCACATAACAGAAAGTAGATTTCGACTAAAACTCTCACTTAAATGCGATACATGTAACATCACATACTATAAAATTACGTAAATTTTGCAAAGACCCTTTTGTGTTCGCTTGCATTTCACGAAAATGCAAAAGAAAAAAATTACATTTTGTGCATCTGTCATGTTGAGTGGTAGGTCAGCTGGTAGAGCCAGGGAGTCTCGGGTTCGGGTTCAAATCTCGACTAGCCCACAATTTTTCAGCGTCTCCTTTCTTTCTCCAACTCATTACCCGCAATGCGTAATAATTTGTTAAAATGGTTTATAAACATTCTGGCAATCATAATCTAATTAATTAATTATTTTGAGCATTCTTTGGTAAATTTGCCACCTTTCATAATTAGATGTATTTGCATAAGTAATTTCTTTTTGCTATTATGAATTAATTAGCCAACGAATGCTACTATCAGAGACAGTGTAATGAGCACTGGAAAAAACAGGTATGCCCACGTAACTTAATCTGCAAACATCATTGCAATGTTTAATATCCGAAAGTTTCTATCAAAAGTTGTACGCCAGCCTGCAATTGATGTCAAAACAAAAGCTATTAGTGAACTTACATCAGGGCAGTATACATTCAGCTGTAGACAGTCTTCACTCTGCGCCTCAATAAACTGCTGTAAGAGATTGTCGGCAGTACCATTTACCTGCCAGCAAGCGGGACCCTTTACAGTCCCATTTCTTACACCATCCCATCCTGGATGAGCTCCCACTTCCTACAATTATTAATGGTAGAAAGTATTGTTATACCTACATGGTTCCTGATCAAAGCGTGTTCAAAGCCATTCTTTGCCAGAGATTTCTATTGATAGATAAATGCATAAATTTATCACCTGTGCCGCGTGCTCCGTCGTGTGCATCACGACACCCTAACACACGCTACAGAAAATTAAATACATAGTTTAGATGACCAATAATGTATTTTAGCAGCATTCCTCAACAATGCATTACATTCGTTAAATAATATACTCCCCTGGTTTTAAAATTTTATGGTAAAAGATTTAAAATCTAATAATTATAGTCCAAGAGCCCCTGACGAAATAACCTCCGCATCAGGAACATGATTTTCAACCAGCGCATATCGTATGGGTGCCACATTGCACAAAAGACTACTCGTTTGTCATGGGAGCAGGAGCTCCAAAATAGGCACCCCTCAAAAGGGCCTATAACCTCTTCATCACGAACATAATTTCGACCATTGCATATCGTAGGCACGAGTCTGGCATTCCACAAATGACTCCCCATTTAAGATGGGAGTATGGATTTCAGGTGATATGCTCCAAAGTAGATTCTTGTTACACAATTGTATCATAGATCTGTGTATTACGGTGTAATAATGTTATTGCTTTTATATTGCATTTATTTATATTGATGTAATAAAAAAAACTCGTACCTTTATTTGAGAGTCAGTAAGTTTTTCTTGCCTCTTTGTTATTCTAGTGTTTCCAGATTTCATCCACATATGCACAATTGTACATGCACAATTACACATATTTTATGTAACTAGTGGTAGCAAGGTAACACTGTTTTTTAACGTTGTACTGTAATGTGCCAGCTATATAACACATGTGTACGTCATAAGACTACGCACTCCTAATATGACTGCACATTTTGCAATGTAATAATGCAATTCAGTAAAATAAGTGAATAGTAACTGTTAGATTGCTGATAACGAAAATTAATTTTGCTTGAATGGTTTGGTAATATTACAGTGTCTGGTGACTAATATAAACACACCCCAAACAAAATAATCCGTTTAGCTGGCAAACGGCAGACCTGTAGTACACAAGTTTACATGTAATTGTGTAACAATATATTTATTTTGGGGCTTACCCCCTGAAAGCACAGCTTGTCACCACAAACGGGTAGTCATTTGTGGAATGCCAGACTCACACGAACGATATGCAGTGATCAAAAATTATATTCCTGGCGAGGAGGTTATTTCGTCACGGGTTCTTGGACTATTAGTTTATACTCATATATTTGCTTAAATCTGCAAATGTTCAGAAGCTAACCAAATTCTGCCCACTATTCGCGAGTGGAAGTGATAAATACATGTTATTATTCATTATGATTTTTCTTGAATTTTTTAATATGACTATAAAATGCTGGTCATAATAGAAATAATACAGAAGCAAAGCTACAAAAAAAGATGTCAATTGGCCATTGAATCTTGAATCTGGCTGGTATTATAAACCGGGTAAAATACCTGTGCGTGAGCGAATTTGTATTTATTGTGACTTTAATCAAATCGAAAATGAAATGCACTTAATCATGAAATGGCCATGTTATCAGTAGATTGACTCATTTTAATAATACTGAAAATTTGTTCCCTGTACTTTCTGCCATTCCAAATGATAATGATAAATTTGTGTTTAAAATGAGTAGTCAAAATATCGAATTATGCAAGATTATGGTAGCTTTTGTAGCTTTTCTGGAATCAGTCTTTCAGACCAGGAATCAGTTATTGTCTAGTTACAACTGTGCAAAAAGTTATTAATACTACTTTATGTAACATTGTTGTGATAACTATTTTTTAATATTTCTATGAATTAATTGATATTTGTTCTGTACTGCAATATTCCTTTGTAAGGGGGATTTCGTCTCTAGTAAACGTTTCTTTCTCTGTTGATTAAATCTGTTTTGTTTATTTATTGTATGGATTGTTGTTTTTATATTTCTTTGTATTGTAATGTATATAATGATGGTTCAAAAAATAGACATACATATCAAAAAACTACCTTCCAGCGTTTATCTCCTACAGGTGGGTCAGCATAAGGAATATTGTAAAAGACATCCACTCTGCTCTCATCAGAAGCTTTAGTTGTCCAGCCTTCCACACTCCCGCCATGTCCCAGTTGAACCACAGGACCTTCGCAATTTACTCTGACAAATGTCACTAATATTCCATAAGCCAGATAAATATGAAATTTCATTTTCGGGAAATCGATTTATGCACTTATTTTTGACAACTGAGACAACGAACATATGTGTAGATCTATGCACAATTGCACATATAAATTTATTTTGTAGAACTCACCACAGTGTAGAGTAAGGCAAAAGCCATTTGTCAAATATGACGTTTTTATCTACAGATAAGCTTCTGAACACAAGAAACAGAGCAATAGGTATGCGCAACTGGGCCAGTTTTATTTGCTAAAACATTCAAAAAAGCAGACTGATGATGAATTAGCGAGTGCTTCACCACTCTTTCTGAAATGGCAGTAATAGGAAAGTAATATAATAATTATAATAATAATTTATGTCATTGTTTGAAAAATAAGACACGGTGCTTCGGTGGCTACGTGATTATGAATAACTTGCCCTACATACTACAATTTTATTTGAGGTTATTTCAAATGTAATACACAACACAACTACAACTAACATTTCATCTTTACTGAAACAAGCGCTATAAAATGTCTCTAAATTGTTGATGTTATTCTTCTCTCTTCTTCGTTCACTTCTTCAGTCCATTTTTCTTTTTTTTCTCTCTCTGTCCCACCTTTCTCTTTCTCGTCCCTCTCACTCTCTGTCTTTTTGCTCTCTTTATCTGTTCGCACTCTCCTCCTCGTTTTCTCTCTAACTCAGATGGGAGTTTTGTAAATTAACACATAGGAGTAAACATAACGACAGGAACTTACGCTTCTGTGCACATTTCTGCAAAGTGTTCTTACCGCATATATTTGGCCATATTTTATATAACGAGCATTTGAAAGTTTGTCCATTTTTTCTACCAACAGGTATGCGGACGTATCAATAGTTTAAATAGATTAATATAATGGCATACCGAAGGAAACATATAAACTACACTTGCAAAATCAGAAATTTTTCTCTGCCAAATTAGACTGCATAGAGAATTTCTGGATATGCCTGTTTTTTACTGGTTGGCGAAATGCTAGCGTCAAGTTGGCAGATCATGTCAGTTTGTAAAGTAATCTTGATTAAGCGGTTCAAGATCTGAAACCTATTAACTTATTTTTATGATTATACGTCGCCCTCTTGAGTCTTTGGTTGTGGAGAAACACATTTAAAAAATTCAATCAACATGCTGCGCAGCTTGAGCTGGCTGCACGATGTTTCGTACTTTTCCGCACTTTTCCAAATTCGCACTGGCTGCACGATGCACCTTGTGACTTACAACAGTATGGGGCAGATCGTTGAAAGGATAAGCTCTGACTGAGGCAACATTTGCTTAGTAGCAAGGCTCTACTCCACCTGTCCCCAATAAACTTAGTCGTACCAAAATGCATGTATGAGCAATCAACTTCTAAAACAACAACTTGTGGTATCTTAATTGCTTGCTGCTGCTTCTATTAAACTTCTTGTAGCGTGTTAGTTGCAACGAATAAGTTATTTGCCGCGTTCTTATCAAGTTGCGTCGGAAGTCAGGTCATTGAGGTCAAGGCTGAGAACTGTGACATCTATCGACAAAAATTCGCACTAAACAATATTTGTTCAAAATTAAGCATTAGGGCCAGGATTTTAATGGTTTTGCCCAGCTGAAATGGCAAAGGCAATCTTGGAAATGTGTGTCAGAGCATAACAGGAGTTTCAAACGTTTGCAGAAAATGAAAAACCTCAAAAACATGAGAGTTTACAAGGAACTCTTGATAATTTTTATTTTCTGAAGATGACTGTTAGTGTGCAGTGAAATCTTGATTTTCTCAATAAAAATGTAATAAAATTATAGTGGGTTGTTTATGAAATGTTTATCGTTCTCGTTACAAAGAATTTAAAAACTTTATCACTTCTAATATTTTTCGGAGGCAGAAGTTCTCTGAACAATTTACACAAATAACGCACCCACTGTACATTTCTCTATTCTCCCACATGAGATCAGCTACGTAGCTACGAAAACACTGGTTTTCTGGGGTTTAGAAAGTTATGCCTGTTAAATCTTTCCTATGACCGAAAAAGCCGAATTACGAGCAAGAAGTCAAGAATCTATCACAGATGGCTTGGACTATACATTTACGGAACCTTCAGCAAGACAGATGGCACCGACTTCTTTTAGCCATGATTATAACCAGAAAAACAGCATAAAATTATTTATTTAAGGATACTAATATTATACTGATATGTAATATAAATTTTGATTACACTTGAATTAAGAAGATCTTATTGAAGTTTATAAAATACTGACCTGGAAAGAAAATTTTTGTTGCCTAAAATTTAGTTTAGTTGTTGATTCAAAAACTAGAAAACATAGTTTAGAACTTTTTAAATAGCAGACACGTCTCGACATTCGTAAATATTCATTAATCGTGAGAGCAATGAACGAATGCAATAATTTGTCTGCCATGGTGACCAGTCCTAGTAAAGTGTAAGTCTTTAATTGAGGATCAATGTGGAAAAATATGGGGCTTCTATGGGTGTGCTCGTTTAACCCCTAATCATGGTAGTATGTAGTATGACATGACCGGGTAACACAGCAATACATAGCTGCAGTTCATGTCCCGAAAAAACTGTGGAAAATCACGCACGCTGAGAGGGCATTCAGCAGTGCTTGAGTGAACATGATTGACGCTATGTTAACTGACTTGAAACATATTGGTCTATCGCACCGCCTCCGTTATGACCGGGAGCACGCTGAACGGCATTCAGGACATCAACTCACGCTGGATAACAACTCTCTTTAGTAAACAGCGTAACAACTAAAATCTAATCTGCGGACAAGCATTTTCATTCACAAAATTTGCAAGGTAGCAGATATTTTAACAAGAAATTGAGTACCCAAAAAATTTCACTACAATTTAAGCAGAATGTAGCGACAAAGCTTCAAAGAACTACAAAATGCAAAGAGTGCAAGAGTTATTATAAAGGAACTAAGGCAGTTAAATGGGCAACAAAATATATTTGCGAAAGTCTCTCTTGCCTTTGAATATTCGAACACATCATACCTGGAGACGTATTTTTTCTACATTTAACTGATCGTGTGGTTGTTCGCAAGTTTTTATCCACTTTTTACATTTTTCCAACGTGTACAAACGTGTTTGATTGTCGTACGGCATTTTTAACCATGTTGATAGCCAGAAAAATAGCATAAAATTTATTATTTCAGGATACAAATTTTACATTGATATATAACATTAATTCTGACCACATTTGAATTAATTTGGACTGTGAAGATCCCATTGAGGTTTATAAAAACTGACCAGGAAAGAAAACATTTTGCCTGAATTTGGATTCCTCTGGATTCCCGTGGATGAGTTCAACTCTGCCGCTAGGCCTCAACTATTGCGAACTAGCCGTGCCTATAACCCGCACAAACCTACTTAGAAGTGCTCAGGCTGTAATTTTTACATGCATGTTAACCTTGAATAATTAATACCTGCTAATTCGGGCTTCAATATATAGGTAGTTATAAATTTCATTGTCGCCTCTTTTCAAGTAGGCCATTTTACAGTTGCGATTATTAAAGCAGCGTTTTATAATCGGCCTAATTAACCTCGTTAAGTTAACTTGTATTTTTTAAAGCTTGTAAGGTCATACATTAAACTAAACTGCGCATTTTATTGATAAAAAATCAGTAACTCAAAGACGTAAGTGTTGCGCATTTCTTCCTATAAAAACAAACCAGACTACGTATTTCCACCAATTCACCTGAAATTTCAATCGACAATACAGACAATCGACAAACTGTAATAAAATCTAAAACCAGACTGGTTTCTCTCCCGCAAACTAATGAAAGGTTGAGCATTTTTCAACATATTTGTCCTTGATTGTCCGAAAGCCGAGGAGTGGGCGTTCTGTGGGCGTGAGAAAAATCTGCACGCTGATTGGGCAGTCAGCAGAGCTTGACTGGGAATGATTGACATTTTGTTTGACGTTAATTATCTCAAAGAGTGATGCAAAAATTAGACATGCTATTAATATGGTTGACGTTTTAAGCAGTTTACCCAAGGCATGCTATCTTTCCAAAGTCAAAGTCGTTCAAGTAACTTTGAACAACTCAAAAGAAACAAATAGATATTGTGTTCAATCTGCGTACAGCGTAAATACGAATTATTATATTTTATCAGTAGATCTGCATAGCATACATACAAGAGAAACACAACACCACATCAAAAGTTGTGATCAATGTAACCCTTATTCGATAAGCCGACCCTGTTTTTGTTAGATTTACTGGCAAACACACAAAACGTTAGTGCCATTATAGTGCAGATTAAAAACAGAGCGCCTCCAATTCCCACCAGTGTCCATATGACAGGCCACAACTCCTCTGTCTCTTCAGTAGTCTCTGGCTCCTTAGTGGCTTCTGTTTCCTCTGTTGCTTCTGTTGGGTGATCTGTGATGGGTTCTTCCGTCAAAAGATGGTAATTGGCAGCTTCGTCTAAGCTGTAAGTGCAATAAAAACTTAACAGTAATGCGATCGAAAACATTGTTAATGTATAATCTCTTCTTTTTAACTGTTTCAGGATTTTAAATGGGCAAATTTAGTTATTTGTCGCCAACATTAGTCAGAGAATGAATACTCTTGGAGTAAAATAACTTTATAAAATAACTCTATCATATGGCTTCGCAACACATGATCTGTAAGTTTAGAATTCAGTATTTAGTTCTTGTTTGCTTCCCACATTGTTGATTTTTGCAATTTTTATACACTGTATTTTTATCAAAGGGGATTGTTGCGTAAACATGGAAACAGATGGAAACGTTGCAAATGTTTGCGTCTGAATAAAAGCCATGTATTTGCTTAAAAGGGTGTTGGCTGTTATTTTCATTTTAAGTGTATAGATTAATGCTAATCAGTCTTTAAGGAGATTTGTCTTGAAACTGTTACTCAATATTTGAATGAGACTAAGGTAATAAGATGAGTTATGTGTATCTTATTATGTATCTTATATATCTTATGTGTCTCATCTTAGACATTTTATTTTAAATGATCTTAACACTCGGTTAAAAAATCCTAACCCAATTTTTTACAAACCGTAGACCATATTACTAAAAACCAATGTATAAAAAATGTAGTGCTCGGTTTTTACACATTGTGTACAACTGCCACTGGACTAACCTCTATACAAACAGCTTTTGCTATACAAAGAGCGTGTGCAATGTGCATAGCAATCGAAGTTATGAACCTTTCGCTTATATTTTTCTTCACTTACTTGTAAAAATAATAATTCCAAAACTCCGATGCTCTAGGTACCATGCTTTCCCTCACCTCTGATATCTCATTTAATGCTAAATAAAAACCGTTTTTCTTTTCATATTGTCGCCAGGTAACATTTCCGTTTGATGTTGGAACACCATCTCCTGGTGTTGGATCCCTGAAAAAAAATGGTATCACTGTAAAAATATAATTTCGGTGGACCGACATCTCCATACTAAATATGGATATTTTATAGGATAACCCAAAGGTCTAAATCTTGCTTTTGAGTCAGTGGCTAGGATACTTCAATATTTTGGGACACCCCTGGACACATCTGGACGTTAAGCACTTTGTTCTCCTTAATTCACATTTTCGAAACTTGAACAAGGCTCTGGTATATATTTGGCAGTTAACCATTTTACAACTGATTAAGAATCACCTTTGACACTTGAAAGCTAATCCATAAATACTGATACGTAGAGCGATGGGTTTTTTGCGAAAACGTATATAAGGAGGACACGCAAGGCTCGTTGTAATAGGAAATTATACCAACGAAATTATACCGTCTCGCAAGCTTTTTTATTTGTAAACATTTCTTATACAACTGTGAAGTAACAATTAATCATTTCTAGTACTCCAAGCTACAAAGTCTTCACTCATCAACTGATGGTCCAACATCTTAATTTACTTCCCAGAATGTTGTATTGTTATTGCTGCTGATAGGAATTATATTTGTTAGAATAGAAAACAGAATTACCTGTCGTGGGTTTGAGTCCCAATGAAGTGCCGAATATTTTTAGACTTTTAAATTTAGTATACTTTGTGACTATAATTAAGTTACAGGTTGCATTGGATATGAGACATAATTCAAATTTATTTGTTTATTTTATTCTTTATATCAGGTCCTAGACACAGTCATAAAAAGCCATAAAAATACAATTACTAAAAAACTAATTACCAATAGATAAACTTACAATTTACAGAAAAATAAGAAGAGAAAGTAGTTAAAATGTTTACATAAATGACTTACATTAAAAGTACATTAATATTACATTCCAATGGGCAAAAATTTTGGAGCATATAAAACGCTACTATTGTAAGTTACATGTTTTAAGAAACCATTATAAAATTTTAAGACGTTTTGATATCATTTCGTACACAGATTGTAAACGCTCTAATACCATATCTGTAGTTGGACAATTTTACTATGGCTGTATAGTAAGCAGACTTTAGCTTATTAAAGTTGTGCAAGTTATATTTAGACATTGCAACAATAAAATGACGAACACTACGATTTAAATAGCATACGTTTTACATCCGTTGTATTATAACAAAAATGTCTTACAAGGGTATTTGCTCTGACATAAAATAAGCGAAATTGATTAAGAATATCATCGTCATCTTTTCCATTTTTTGACAAAATAGTTGTCTAATTAATCCTGCTTACCCATGTTTGGCAAAGTTTGTCCACAATGTTGTTACTAAATTGGTAAAGGCACGATCGACATCGCTCATCGCATTGTGAAGCTGAATGCATATTCTTCCATCTTTGATACACACTTCCCAATCCACACGATTCGCAATATCAAAAATATAGACCAAGTCAAAACTGTGTGCCACCACTGAAAATAATCGCACTTCCTTAGTTTCTAATGCATAAATGCACAAAATGGCACTGTTAGCTCAATTTGCGAATGCGCCTAGCTTGCCCCAGTGGGACATATCATTTGGTCTTTTTTCATACGCCTAGAACTAGAACTAGTACTTGACGACAATATAGGGTGAAAAAGCCAGGGGAGCAAGAGAAAGAGAGAGAGAGAGAGAGAGAGAGAGACAGAGAGAGAGAGACAGAGAGTCAGAAGCCTTTAATTGGCGAGGGATTAATTAATCAGATTAATTACTTAATCACAATGATTAATCAGGAACAGTGATGTCAGGCGTATACCACGGAGTCTTTCTTTGTCCAAATTGGCTAAAAATGCCAAGAAATCCGATAACGATTAATAAAATGCTAGCAGATTTCTTTACCTTCAGGTAGAAGTTCTGATGGCCAGGCTTCAAATACATAGTCGAACGAATATATCCAATTTGACAAGCTGTTATTTGTGTGGTACTGAGCTTCTAGATCCATGGGCGCCATGATACCAACATGTGAAACTGCCTAAAGAAACAAAGAGACTCTTGTTGTTAAAAAATCGCCAGAATTACGTTTTTGCCATTATTTTTTATAGTTTTATTTAGTTCTGAATTCTCCTTTAATTCGTTCAGCTTAGGTCAACTCTATACAACATCTGCGGGTCCTAAAACCACATAGCTGCATTTTCTCCCAGCAGATGTCACGTGCTGTACAATAATTATTATTATTATTATATAATTTCTGTACATTTGCCCACTAATTCCTCTCAGCGCTACCAAGATTATTATAAATGTTATTACAATATCAGACCTACTGTGACCATCTGACGCATGACAGTTTAGTAACACAATAGTTTTTGCCCCGGCATAACTTTGTTACTTAATTTTCACATGTGGTACTTGATGGATAAATAAATGCATTATATTAATGTAACAAAAAAGACAAAAACGAGTTGTAGTGGAATTTGGAGAACTAGCAGCTTAAAACTTGGCAAATGTATCGGCTAACTTTTTAATGTTTTTAATTCCCGTCTTCGTTACTTTTTGGTGGCTTTCATCCTTCTGTACAGTGATAATGACGCCCTTGAAAGAGCACCATGCATGCCACCACTATCCAATTAATGTGAAATATGTCACCAAAATGAAATAGGTACACATTGTGCGTACAAGTGTTTTTATATAAATGTAAGGTTTTATATACATATACTACATACACGGCCATATGTTTTCAAAAAGTGTACCACACATCTCACATTTAGTATACACTGGAACTACGTGGTATTACTTGTACAAAAATCTTTTAATCCATCTAGGAAGAAGATAGTCGTAATAACGTCTTAAAAAGGGTGGGCCTATTACTTTTTCTAGAATAGCACACGTTGTAGCCTACTCACGTCAGCGCCCGACCAGAATGCTAGATTGTCATTCCACGGATCGCTCCAATCCACATATTCCATAAGGACTGAATCGTAAAGAGCTCCACTTGGATCTTCGAATCCACCCTCGTGCAGAAGTGTGGGAATAACGTGCGTCCTAAGTGTTTCTGCGTTAATGTCTTCAATAGCAATTCCAGCATATCCAGCTGTAAAAGACAAAACATTTCTTCTGTCTGTGTTTTATTGGAGAGAATGATAATGTAGACTTGATTAAACTAAACTACCAAGTAACGAAATAAATGCTTCTGTTTTGAGTTAGCAGGTCATTTAATAAAACATATTTTGTTCTTTTGCATGTTCGCCATTTCTCTCTCTCTCTCTCT